>PNEN01000271.1:677-51246 GCA_002933655.1 Cercospora berteroae | reverse complement strand
GGGGGGGGGGCGCAAGCGCAGGAGCGCTGTGCCTGAATGTATAAAGGAAACGCTGAGATTTCGAAGTAGGCAGGAATATGTGTTTGAGCATGGAAGTGCTTGGCGTTCAGCAAAGGTCGGCCCATGTGCTCCGGAACCACGCGGCGATGGGAGAGTGTTGTCGGCACGGTATGTGACCTTCGGACCGGCGAATGGACGGCATACCGATGCCAGAGTGGCATGGCTCTTTCGAAGTGGCTCTTCTCATCCTCGCTTTTGGTACTTCCCGCGCGCAGCGGAATCTTCTGATGCTGGGACCCACACTTGAAGTGACACGGCTTGCGCCGGCTAAAGAGAGAACAAATCATTACGATACTACAACTATATACTGGTGAAATCGCTCGACCCGCGAGCTTCTGTTCTCCCGCCCATACTTTGACTCATCTCAACCGCAGATGCCCCACTGTCTCTTTCTATCACAGTACTCAAACTTGACCGCTCGACCGGTGGCACAAAGCTTCCATCCTGGAACCCATCCAGCGTAACTTTCTCCACAGCACAACACGTGGCAAACCCAGCACATCTTAAATACCAGCAAGGTCCCAGCCAGCTCAGCTCGATACAGTGACCTGCGCCTCTGAGAATCCCGCTCTCGACTCGTGGTGCGCTGAGGAAAGCAGAAGTGAAGTCTCCAATGCGTTCTACACTCGAGTCCCATATTAAATCCATGTCAGCGAGGAAGTACATGACCGGCACGTTGATTTGCGCCGCCATACTTCGCCAGTAACGAGGGTAGTTGTCTGGGTGGTTGAAGTCGGAATATTCGGAG
This sequence comes from Cercospora berteroae, assembly GCA_002933655.1. Classification (NCBI taxonomy): domain Eukaryota; kingdom Fungi; phylum Ascomycota; class Dothideomycetes; order Mycosphaerellales; family Mycosphaerellaceae; genus Cercospora; species Cercospora berteroae. The sequence goes on along the minus strand of PNEN01000271.1, from coordinate 50,438 downwards.
GTGAGCGCCGGACATGAGATCGCTTCATGCGCTTTGATGGTCTCGAGTGGAGAGTGTCCCAAGGCGGAGTTCAGCATGAGTTTGGTCTTTGGACCCATGTTCCAGTGTTGGTATATGGGCTCGCCTTTCGTATCGAAAGGAGGTTCCTTGCGCATTGCGTCTTCATTCAGCTCCATCGCTTGCCGTGTGCCCATGCCCGTGAGGATGAGGCCTCCTAGAGGATATGTCCGCTCCTCGGGTGCGTCGGTACATGATAGGCTCGACGTGATGAGTGCAACAGCACCTCCGATGCCATGTCCCAAGAGTACGATTGATGTCGCACCGAGTGGAGGGCCAAAGGCGCGCCAGATGACCGGTAGTACGAGACGATGGAGCCACAGCGCTTCGTTTTGTAGATGTGTGTCGGAGCCGGTGTTTTCAGTTCTCCCAAGCTCTGGAGTTTGCTTGTATCCCGGTCGGTTGAGCGCTATGACAGGGATGGACAGTTGATCTGATATGTTCCGTATGGAGTAGTGTTCATGAGCGTCAAAGTATTTCGCGCAGTACGAGCTTCCGTGGAGGCAGATCATGAGTGGAGTGCCGTGGCTTGATCTTTTCACGTCCTCTGGCTTGACTTGAAACGACTTCAGCCCGCTGACGAGATCTCCGTTCCCGACGTCGACGACAAACGGTTCCATCGCATTGCGCTCTGGTGACCTGGGCGGCATGTCGCCGAGAAGCTGCTCGAGCACTAATGCAGCCAGGTTGGGCGGATACGTGGTTGGCTCCCGTTCTGCTGGGTGCGCTGTATGCCGGCCAGTATGGGAATGTGCTGTCAATAGTCCGTAAGGTCCGATGCAAGTGGTGCGACAGAAAAAGGTAGCGAGAACCAGGATACGGATGACAGCGCAATGGCAGTTGCAATATCACCTCGCTGCCAGGATATGGGTACTCAAAGCAGCTACTGTCAGCAACTATGGCGATGCCGATCATAGTTGGGCTGATCATCCGCATGCCCAAAAAGTGCGGATCGCAGCCTCACAGACTCACTCAGTGCACAAGACGGGTAGCATATTGCAGGGTTAATAGGGAATGCAAGGCAACGCTTGGATACGGACGCCATGACTACATCCTTCAGCGCGAGCACGGTGCAGAGCAGCGAGAGGGTGTGATGAAAGTGGGGGCGAGCAATGGTCTCGGGAGGTGGAAGCAAGAGCTGTGTTGCTGTACTTGCAAGCGGTGCTTCGCTTAGAGTCGCAGACTCGCGGTCCAGATGCCGGAAGGACACCACGTGAATGATGCCACCGTGCAGCGGGAGCTGCCCTGGACGCATTTTCCCATCGCGGTGGGATTGGCTTTGCTTGATCGCTGCACGGCACCACCGACCTGCCGACACCACCGGCGGCGCCAGCGTGCATTCGTCGAGGAACCCGTCGATTCCGTGAGCATCTGGGGAGCTACCTCCGCGGGCGCCGTCTAGTCTTCTCAGGTCCAGCCAGTTGGGCCGCAAGTGGCGACGTGAACCTTTGACTTGGCAACCACCCGGCTCGCGACGACGCGTCCGAGTCTCGTGACGGCATGTGCGTGGATATACACGATTGCCTGCGCGCGTGATCAGCAGCAACTGTGCGATGACGGGGAGGCCATGCCAGTGGAAGTCGAGTGGGCGATGAAGTGAAGCCAGCGTCTGCCCATGGGTGTTGTTCGATCCGCGCACGCTGACGAGCAGGAAGTCGGCGGCTGCTGTTCCTGACGATCACTTCCTGCCATGGCCGTGATCACAGCCACAAGCAGTGCAGAGGCAATACTCTCCAGTGCGATCATCGAGCATCCCGAAGAGGTCTGGCAGTGCGCCGCCGATGTCTTGCCATCTCAGACGCGCGCGTGAAAGCTTCCCGTCCGGCACCATCGAAGTGAATGGTCGGCCGGCTCTCGCGCGTGCGTCCGCCAACGCCTTCGTTGGTAGCGTGCCGGACAGGATGGCGGGCGATGCGAAGGAGAAGCGCGTCCGTGTCTCGCCCGGAACAGCGTTGCTCTCACGCACCGGCAGGCACTCTGGGGTCATGCGACGGACGACGATCATGGTCCGGAGGAAGATGGTGAAGTGCAGCAGAGTCATGGATTCTGGGGTTCATCTCGATCATCCCCGCTCATCAATCAAGGTTATCGTGCGATGGAGTGGCAGCCGAGATTGCAAGCTTCACCACATCCCGTCGCCACCGCTGCCGTCTGCAACAGATGGAGGCCGGGCACACCAAGAGCGCTCGTGGTGGGTGCACGACGAGCGAAATGGCCATGGCCGCTGCGAAAGCGTCGCGGCGAGGCGTCGTTCGGGAAGATGTTGCATCTTCGACCGGCGAGTCTTGTGGCACGGCGGCAGCACGCTAGTGAAGAAGAACGTTGCGGCATGTGAATGGCCGGCTGCACTCCGCGCACATCTGGTGCTTCGCGCTGCACCACGCCATCACCGCCCATGTCTTGCGGGCGCCTGCGACGGCGACTGCTGCAGACTGCACTGCTGCTTTCTTGCTGCTGCTGCGCGTGCGCCGATGTGCAGAGCAGACGCCTCCGGGGAAGCGTGCTGCAGTGTACCCCCCTGGGCCCCGAACGTCCCAATCCAAGCAAGCTCCGCGCACGGAATCTTGGCTGTGGCAGAAGAGCTCGGGGCAGGCACTGCATCGTCCTCGTCCCTGCACGCGGAAACACCTTCAACCTTGCTTGCCCGGTTCCTCTCCCCTTCTCGACTCTGCTCTGCTGCTCACATCCCACCACCCTTCCACGCCGTCGTTCCCTTGCCCTCCACCCTGCACCATCGCACCGAGCTGCAGGTCCCATCCTTCCACGACCCAGCGCACTGGGACTCCGCCATCTCCTGTTCCTGACTGCGCGCGTGTATGTGAGACGACTCTCCGTGCTCCGGTCACACAGCAGTCTGCCACCCAGGAAATCTTCTCGTGGGAAATTCCCTGCTCGGATCGTTCAACTCCAACATCCGATCAACATCACCTCTCCTGATCACACGACGCCGCCGACGCCGACCTCACCAGGCGCGCGATACATAATCTTCACCCAAGCACCGCGCCGCTGATCGACCTCCGTCACAATGGCTTCTTCTACTACATTTGGAGCGACGATTGTTCCCACCGACGACCACCAACGAGCCACACCACTGCTCACCGAGCCCCTGAACGACTCGCCTGCCATGACACCCGTACCTTCTCACGATTCGCTCGCACAACAGTATGGCAACAATGTGCCCGTCCAATCGCCATTCTACACGCACCCACCTGCCTCGCACGAAGTAATTCCCTCGGAGAAGAAGACACATCTCAATGTCTATGAGAAGGACCTCGAAGCCGGTAACGACACGCCTCTCACCCCTTCCACAGACGAGGAACACCCCTTCTCGAAGCGCATTGGAGTGGAGCAGAACACGGAGGATACCATGTGGCCCAGCAAGCAAACGCTGAAGCAGAAATACATGGCGGAGAAGCAGCAGCGCAGACAACAGAAGGGCATCAAGGTGCTTGTACCTGTACGAGAGAGATGGGCTGCATTGAGCAAACGTAACAAGTTGATTGCGAAGCTCCTGGTGGCTTTGTTCGTCATCGGCCTTGCAGTCGGGTTGGGCGTGGGGATCAGCAAAGCAGTACAAGGATCGTACTATGTCAAGGATGGTGCAAGCAAGACCATTGACCGATGACGGGTGAGTTCAAGCGTTCCACAATGATCCACGACAATCGACTAAGTGAATGCAGGCCTCATGAACAACACACGACGAAGTCAGCGACTATACTTTTTGAACATAACCCCTGCATCTATCTGTATGAATTCATTGGCGAGGAGTTCCGGCGTAGCGACAACAGGATGGACTGTGAGCGAACGGCTACACATGTCAAGGAACGGCGCAAACACACATATTGTAGAAGCGGCATTTTTATTTTGTACGGACCCGGGCTTTTTTCTATTTGTGCTGGAAGTAAGACGAAGATGGATACACTGCAACTCGACTTTCCCCTCCGACTTTGCGATACAATGAACTGCACAAACTACGTTTCTCACGCTCCCAGGAAGGTCGACTGTGATGGATATGGCCGAGATAGAAGCTGAGAATTCAACGAACCAATTGGCCTCTACAGCCGCTTTCCTTGCGCGGATTTCTTCTTTGCTCTTGTGTGCTTGCCGGGATGTGAAGGAGATGTGGAAATGTCATGTTCCGAGAAAGCCGTTTCTTTCCCCTTAACGGGCGGGAACTCAAACATGACAGGGAAATAACGGTTACTGACTCTTGGACAGGTGCCGTCGGAGCTGCGCTCCGTGTCGATGTCAAAGCTTTACAGAAGGGTACGCTCATGGGATTGTTCGAAGGAGGTCTTCGCGAAAGAAGCCGGTGCTTGGACAAGATGAAGGTAGATGTGCTTCGTGGCTCCTTCCCTCCGGTGTGGTCGGTCTGCGTGTGAAGGAAGATCCGCGCTATGAAGCGCAGGCAGCTTTGGACGTCGCTCATATGCGTACGCATCTAAGCGACCTCCATTTCCGACGTGTTGACTTCGCCGCACAACACTCACAATGCTAATGCACAGGTTCTAAGAAGGACTGCGGCGTAGCAAGAACTGAACCGATGCCACTCGCCAATACAGAAGGAACAACCCGGGCCCGAATGTACCAACAGTGGTATACTCCAACGAGCGAAGCGAACGCGGAAGCCTCGATCCACGTCACTTGCAACGCCTCGCTAGGAACACGCGCACATTCTCCCAGACCGCACTGACGATGACGTTTACATGCACATGTTATGCTGTGCTGTGAAGAACGCAGTTGTGCGGCGTCTTTGCATTTCTCGGCCGGAAGCGGTTGGTTGTCGTTCAAAGGCGCTTAGCGACACCAACACAAGGCCTTTGTTTGCTTGTGCAGTGCACATGCGGCGCAGCTTCTGTTTCAAGTAGCAGCGTGTGCATCGAAAGCAAACATCGTAAAGCTGCTGCTGGTACTGCGACTACCTCGACATCGCTCGGATTGACAATTCCCCCAGATTACTTGAACATCCGGTAGCGAGAGACATCAGATTTGAACAATGGCAAACAGCAAGGAAATCGATCTCTCGGAATACGGACTACCATATCAAGTCTTCGTCATGGTTGTTCGAATCGGCGCCTGGGCAACGCTTGGGATTCTGGCGACAGCGGTTTTAGTGTTCGTTGCAATGTGCGTCAAGTATGGAGCTGGAGGCCCAATGTCCTCGAGAGCCGTCCCACCTCTGGACCTGGAATATGGCGGCGACGACATTCTACCACATCAGTCGGATGGATATCAAGACTGCCCGCCTGCATACGAAGAAGCGAACGTACAGCTAGAGCTTCCGCCTTCATACGCCGAGACTGAAGCGGCAAAGCCTGCCATTGAAGAAGATTGCCCCAACATCGCAGCCGAAGCGTCTTGAACTATTCGCGTCGCTTCACATAAAGTCTCAAATGGATCCAGGCTGGGATCATGCTGTACGATATCAGCACACCGGAGAAGAACAACGCTATGCTTGCGTAGAGGACCGAGCACAAGTCTGTGCATTCCCAGCCATTGATCAAAGCGGCCAGCGTCTACACATGATCAGCCATGTTCAGCTCAAGAGCGCTCTTGCGGACCACTTACGCATCCACCGCCCATATAGAAGCCAGCAACAACATTGTCCAAACCGATCACAGTATGCAAAGGTAGTGGATCGACGAAAGTTGTCCGCATCCCCCAGATGCCTTGCAAGATTCCCAAGACGCCCGGAAAGATGGCGTACCCAAAAGCGCCTACAGCTTTGCGATATATCTCACAATCGGGGCCGGACATTTTGGATGAGCAAGAATCGTTAAGAGTTCTGTATCGTGCAAGCAGAATAGCGTTGATGACGATTAGAGCTGGGCCGAGCAGCAGTTGGACGAATCGTGCAGCTCGGATCGTACTGAGAAAGAAGCCGGAGCCTGGATTCCTGGCTGTTCTTTCGGACGGCCATACTATTTGCTTGATATGCAGGCGATGCAAATGGTCTTTGCTGATGGAGGATGCGTCGGAAACAACAATTCCGAACTCATAACAGTGCTCGGAAGGTAACGATTGTGCTCTCCTTCGAGGAGTCATTGCTACGACGCGTCAATGATATGAATTCTCAAAGCAGACAAAGAGTCTTTGTCATTGAAAGAGACATCTCACCAAGCTCCGTCAGTTGAACAAAGTACAGCAGGATTCTGAAGTTGGCCAGCTGAGCAGCTCGCGTTCGCGAAGTGGAAGCGGGACTGCGGAACGCCGTTGCGCGCGCAACTTCAGCTCACTCCCACGCTCGCACATAAGTTGCGCTTGCGCTCGCTGCCAGACGTGTAGCAAATTTCTCATCTGGGACCGCAAATATGCCGCCGCAACGGGCTCGTGGGGCGTATGCGAGGTACATCTGCCAGCATTGTCGGGCACGCAAGATCAAATGCTCTCTCCCACCTGATATCTCATCTCCCAATGGAGAACCTCGACCAGCAGCCTTGGCTTGCGAGCGATGCAAGGTGAGAGGCCTGGACTGTGTTGTCGATTACACGACTCTGGGACGACCGTCGACAACAGGTGGTCGGACAGGCACGATGAAAGTTCCATTGCGACACAGCATCACACCCTCCACTGATGGCTCGTTGATTGATACCGATGGTCGTTGTGATGAAGAAGACGCTGAGATCGACGACTTCTTGCTTGTCAAGCCTAAGTCGACTGGCGTGAACAGCGGGATTAAGACGCAGACGAAACGACAGCCAGCGCCTATGGATAAAGCTCGCGCCACGTTCGACTCCGCGCATCTTCTTTCTATATTGCTGGCCAGGGATGTTCACTTTGGCGCAGACTTCTCTCGTGCTTCACCATCAAGAGACTATTGTCTGCTAGACCTATCAAGTTCAGAAGCGGTTGCAAATCTGGACAAACTGTGAGATACAGCACTCATCTATCAGCACTCTCCGTCTGATTTTTGTCAGGCTTGTGTGGCATCGGTTATACTTTCCTGATATACCAGCAATGTCCGACCTTTATACCGATATCTCAAAGGAAACCTCAAGCGATCAAGATTCCCATGCAAGCACGTTGCTGCTTACTGTGCTCGCATCTGTGGCCATTGATGCGAAACCATTGGAAACATCAGAAGAACGACAACTGCAAACACTGCTTCGTCAGATTGCGTTTCGAGGGTATCAGCACCTTATGTACGATTTGCCGTCGAGCAAAAGCGCTATCTTGGCCATCCACTTGATTCTAGAATATCAGCCCAGTCTTACTGCCATGGACCGGACTATCGTCACGAAGAGCGTTGCCAATCCAACGCTGCGAATCATCATCTACGAGATAGCCAGAAAATTGCGACTGGAAGCTGCGGCAGACGATGTAGAGTTGTTGCTCCGGGAAGGCGTGCCCATCGGTGCAGAGCAGCTCAACGATCTTCTACTCTGGTTCAGAGTATGCCTCGCCCAGTGCACGGACACTTTGGCTGAAGACCAAAATGACGCTTTGGCTATGAACAATGTTACAAAAGTTTCGAGCCGTGCCAGCTTACTACTGACTTCAGGCTCAGTGCCACTCACAGCGTATCATGCAATTTGCGTCGCCAGGATTCGGGCACGAGAGCTGAGCGCTCTACTCGGGATGGGAGCGCACCCGCGCACGTTGACAAGTCTGGAGGAGACTGTACTAACGCATCGACATGCATGCGAAAAGGATAGAGAACATTTGCAGAACACCGTGAGGGGCTCTCGAGAAAGCAACACTGAGCTAAGCCTCGCGACTGTCCAGCTGATCAACGCTCGTTTGCACCGCTCCTGCTGTTCGATCGCTGGCGCTGCGATGTTCTTCGTTATCATGGACGGCTCACATACGCCGACTAACGATGCATCTGCAACTGCTCCTCCTGTCGTCACCACTCAGCATGCCCTTGAAACGTCCGACCAGATAATCGATCGACTTGCCGGCAAGACTCGAATTCAGCAAATGAACGATCTGCGTACCATGTTCCTCATCACATATGGTGAGCGCCGCATGGAAGATCTCGAAATGCTGCTCGTCAACTTCGTGGCGACGGCAGATCTTTGCATCGATGGTGTGCCTTGCGTACCACCTCAGCGGGACAGTGTCTGCCATGTGCTCTTCACCTGCAAGGATATCATGGAGGAGAATGCGGCAAGGATGAAAGGTTGGGGCGGCCTACATGATCGGGCTGCGGTGCAATTCATGCTGATGCAGAATTGCGCGAATTTGTTGAGAAACATAAGTCGGCGAGAACGACCTGGATTGGAGACTCTGCGAGCCGCAAGAGAAGGATGTTTGTGGGCGGGGACCGCGAGATTACTTGAATCGTTGGTCAAGTTGCTGGCACAGTGGAGAACATGGAACGCTCTGGGAAGTGCATTGGTTGAGAGACCTACGGGGAGAAATGGACGGAACGCAGAGTCTTCTCGTAGAGGTGATGAGGATGTTCTGGCCGTGGACATGATGCCAGAGGACCTGTTCTTTGATTGGGAGCTCTGGTTGAAAGAGTGACGCGACCCAGAGTGTGAAGTGTGACGCGGGGAGCGAGTGAATGGTGAAAGACTGGAGTGAATGGTCCAGCCTTCAGCAAGCACCGCATGCATATCTTCACCTGGAAACTCACTTAGCTATCTTCACCCGAAAAGCAACCTGACCACGAAGATCAACTCCAACACTGCAGAATCACCATGGCCGGGACAATGTTCACAAACAAGCGAGCTCGAATGCTCGCGTTCATTTCCAAGGTAAGTGCTCATCATGCTTACTGAATTGACTCCGCTGACTCGAAGCTAGATCTACTCTCGAGGCACTCGAGGATCGCGCAAGAACGACACCAATCCTCGAGTCGTTTCACCAGCTGAGACTGCCGTCCTTCAAACCGCCGAACTTCTCGAGTGCATCCTCTCCCACCTCCCTGGCGACATTGTTCCCAGAGCCCGTCTCGTCTGCCAGCAGTGGAACGAACTCATCGCAACATCCCCAACACTCCGCGAGAGAATTCTTCTTGACAGACTCTGGTACATTCCCTACGGCCCCTACCCGACCCCAAACGGAATTCCACCCGCCTTCCGCCTTGCTCCAACAAGTTCGAACATGATTGTCTCCAGAAGCAACCCATGGGGACAAGTGCCACCACAAGTCCCCAACAGCGGTGGCATGATCGTGCTGCGACCCGCACTTCTGCACCATTTATTCTACAAGGACTCCGGAGATCGTGCAGACTGGCACTTCGCAATTGGAGACACGATGAAAGTAAGACTGAACCTCGATCTCAAGGATATCCTATCGCAAGGAACGGCGCACACTGGGCGATACGCCAAAGCTCTCATCACTAATCCTCCCTGTGACAATGCACTGATGACACTCCACTGGTCAGCTTACCATGCTGAGCGGAATGAGATCCTCATCGGTGAAGTTAGCAGCGTTCTTCATGATGAGTCGAGCCTGACTGTCAAGCATATCCTGGACGTGCTCTTTCAAAAGCGGGGAATTTGTTCGTTGAGGGAATGGCACGGGCGACGTTCTGATTGCATCACACCGTTCGGCGAGGACGATAAGGCAATGGATTGGACGTTTTCGGAGATCGTTGAACAGCTGATCGAGGATGGATACCAGAATGTGGCTATCAAGCATTGCTACTTGGGATTGGATGGGATTATTGTGCCGAGGCAGAGTCAGTTGGAGAGTTTGAAAAAGGAGAAGGATATGGAGAAGTTCATGAAGGAGGTTGGGATGAAGGGCTAGATCCAGGAGCTGAGCGCAAGATGATGATGAGAAATTAGTTGAGGAAGCAGCAGTTCGTGCTATCACAACGCCCATTGTGTAGGTGTAGCAATTTACATCAGCTGTTGTCCACGCCACTCTACAGCCACTTTTCCTTCAACTGGTCAAGCACCCCCCTCCCAACCACTCTCCTCTTCCCTCCGACCTCCTCATGCTCTGTCTTTTTCTTCTTCGCCACCCAACAAGCAGCAATATACCCATGCCGATACAGTGTACTTTGATTGAAATTATACAAAACATCCCTCTCTTCTACTCTCCCATCCAATGCGCTTCTTCCGTGTACGCCCTCCTGTATCTCAAATTCGAACCCCATACTTTCCGCCACGAGTACAATTTCCTCCAAACTCAATTGCACTAATGGTGCAGTACCATACAACAAGGGTCCAACATTCACCCAGATTCCACCGGGTTTGAGCAGAGCGTGAATAGTCTCGAGGTAGGCGATGAGGTTTCGAGCAGTGTCGATGAAGAATAGTGTTGTGATGGCGTCGTACTTTCCATTGTGGTGTACGAATTTCGTGGTGAAGTCTCCTTCGATCAGAAGAGTTTCCGTTGGGATTGTGGGAGGGTGTATCAAAACCGGACGAGTAAGTTCTGCTCTTCTTTCTGCATGCGACCAATTTTCGAGAAATGGGTGAAGAGTGATGGGACCGTGGCTTGATGGAAGGGATCTGAGATAGCGATATGCCATGTTCATGCTCGAGGACCATTCGTTGGATGTAACCGACATGTAGTCTCCGAGGAGGCTGATTTCGTGTGCGAGGCGTCCCAAGCCGGCTCCGGGGACGAGGATTTCATGTTTGACATTTTCATCTGATGAGATTGGTGGGAGATTTGCAGTCAACGCATCGATTATGTAGGGGAATGTTGCTTCTCGTTCGGCTTGACCTTCAGGCGACCAGTCTCGTACGGCATGCTTGAGCGATTGGGAGACTGTTGTTCGGATGCCGGATTTGGCTTTCCCGTCATCCGTGTCGTGGATGAACGTTGCGAGCTCATGTCGAGAGATGTTGTAGTAGGAAAGGGAGTGATGGAGGACTTTTCTGCAGAATTCGGCGTTGATCTTGAGTAGTGTACGAGCTTGAGCGAAGTTGGATCGATAGTTGACCACGGAATCGAGGATCTGAAACTCGCTGTGAGCATGAGAGTCGGCAGATGGAAAGAGGGAGATGAGGAACCTGCTTGTGCTTCTTGGGGACATGCTTGTATAAACCCTCGAATCTGTCGATTTCCGCTCCCGCGATCTTCTCGTACTTGTCGTAACCGTGCAGTGCTTCCAAGACCTGCCATCGTGGATGCTTTTTGTTCCATTTTCCAGTGCTGCGATCCATTGACTTCCGCAGCTGCTCACGTGCGATGTCATGTCTCTGCCCATCTGCTGGACATGCTGGAGTGTCGTAGATCGTGGATGAATCTCGGCATGTGTTCGTCTCCACCTGACTCGATGCCAGGCGGACCAGGCCGGCAAGCACGCAAAGCTGGATGACTGTCAGCCAGAAGCTGTTTGGGATGGACATTGGAGCTTCTCGCAGTGGTTTGACATGATGCCCGCAGCTGGTCTGCTCTGCTTAGACATTGAGTCGTCCCGAGAAGTGGGTTGCTAAGAAAAGCCAAGCGCGTAAGGGCAAGGACATTGATGGATCGTGCTCAAGTTTACTCCGCCGCGGGATGAAGTGTGGACGCGCCTTCATCCCGCCCATCGTCAACGCGTCTCACGAGACGTTTGCGGGCGGTGGTAGGAGCGATGGATGCGAAACGGTGACCGAACGGCAAAGCAGCAACAGCTCACGCGACGACGGGCCCGTCGGTGCGACGTTTGGGAGCTCTCTCCACGATCTACTGGGGGAATGCCGGATGTCGTTCGAGCTGGCGGGCAAGGGAGCATCACGAAGAGTGTCCAGCAGTGTGAGTATGCGACGAGTTTCGCGTGCACTGCGCAAGGCTGAGCAGACTATCGACGACTGCCGATGTGGTGGGGACATTTTCCAGCACCACCAATCGCCCCCGTGGCGCCGTTTTGACGTGTCGTTCGATACAGCGGGAAGCAGGACTGCTGTGCCGTACCATGGAGCTCTGGCATGTGGCTTGCGCCCAGGTTGGCCGCTGATGCTATCGCCCAAGCTCCAGCAGTCTCCGGCGAAATCTGATCAGAAGCCAGGGTGCGGTGAACTCGGGGCCCATGTGCGGGTTTCGAGCGGCACAACGCTCACCGGCACACGCGGCGGGGCGCTGATCCACCGCTGCAGGAGGTGAGGGAAGAGGTGGGAGAGCATCGGCACGGCACGGCACGGCACGGCACGGCATTTTTGCGTGTGCTTGATCGAGGGATATGGAGGGGAGGGGAAGGGAGCGGTGGTGTGTTCCCCAATGGCGGGCGCTAGTGCGCAAGGCCGTGGCGCCAGGAGGCGCGCAGCTGTGCCCAGCACCACCCGACCGCTGCTCATCGGCGGCAGGTCAGGAGGAGGGGCGGTCGCGTGGGGAAGGGATCTGGCAGCAGCGGATGATTATTCGAGGCATGTAGGAGAAGTGCGTGTGCGTGTGCGCTTGGCGGTGAATACTTGGGGTGGTGTCGCAAGCATTCTGACCCAAATTCGAGACCCGTGACAGCCCTTCCTTGCGCCTGCCAGCCCTGCCGCCCGCGACTCTCTCTTTCCACCTCTCGTCCTCCAACACTTTCTCCCCTCATCCAACCCACCGCCCGCCTCTCGCACACCGGACCACCCACCACCGCGAGCGACGCCGTTCCCGCCGTTGTTGCCGATGAACCTGTTCATGGCAACATGGTGTCCGGACGCCCACCTGGTTCGCACACCCAAGTGCGAGTCCGCCATTTGCTTTTCCTGTCGCTCCTGCTCCCCGTAGCGGCTGCCCTGCAGAAGCAGCCCGATCACTACCACTCCTCGCACCACTCCGCCCCCGCCCTTCAGGATGGCGACATTGCCGATGCCGCTCCCGCCGTGGACGAGCACTGGCAGCACACCGTCGGCAGGCAGCTGCACCAAGAGGTTTCGGTGAAGCACAAAGCCCAGAAGAACACCAATGTCGACGCCGACGACGACGACAACACCCACGACGAAAAACACAAGAAAGCGCGGATCTCCCAGGTCCACCAGCGCGCCCTTGCGACTGTGTCTCCAGCCGAATCGAACCACGAAGCGGCTGTTCGAGCACCTCCTGCACAATGGTCGACGGCTGCCACCAGCGCCGGTCGGGCCTCGCGACAACCGGCGCGATCACTGCGGGATTGGCAAGTCGAGGATCTCATGCTCCTGGCGACTGTGGATGGGAAGCTCTACGCACGCGACCGCGGCACCGGTGCCCCACGATGGCAGCTGGAAGCTGACGGAGAGATGGTGCAAGTCATCAGGCACCCTCACAACAAGACGTACAACTCTCATGGCCAGGAGGTCGTCGAACCTCGATTCGTCATTGAGCCGAGCCAGGATGGCGCTTTGTATGTTCTGCAACCACACTACGGGCTACAGAGGCTTCCATATACCGTGAAGGAGCTCTCCGAAGCCGCGCCCTTCGAGGAGACGGGACATCTCGGTGTCACATATACCGCGGAGAAGAAGAATACCCTATACCACATTGACGCACGAACCGGCAACGTGCTCAAGACCTTCCAACCAGGAGGCTCATTCGTGAACAAGGATCAGAGCTGTCGCAGAGTCAGCCCCCTGGATGATGTCCTTGGTGATAGCGAGTGCGAGACGCGGGGGACTATTGTGCTTGGACGCACGGAGTACACGATTGGCATTCAGAACAGAGCCACGGGAGAGCCCGTCGAAACCATCAAATATTTCGAGTGGACGGGCAATACCCGCGATAACGATCTACGCAATACATACGATCAGACAATGGACGAGAAATACGTCTACTCTTCGTGGAACGGACGCATCAATGGCATCGACACGAGCTCTGCCAACCCATACAGGAAGCCAGACTTTACCCAGGTCTTCACTTCACCAGTGGTCAGAGTCTTCGACATCATCCGGCCAAAATCAGACCCCTCAGGGGATGCTTCACTGGCCGTGTTACCACAGCCAATACCGCCGGCTGCCAACGCCTTTGCTGGACGTGAGGACGAGGAGGATTACGATCCGGTCTATGTCAACCGCACTCGTTCTGGCACTTGGTTCGCCCTTTCCGAAAAGCAGTACCCATCTGTCACGTACCGTGCACCTGTGGTACCTAGCATCGAATACGAAGGACGATGGAGGAAAGAAGATTTCGCCGGCGTGTACAACCTCCCGCAGGAAGGATACTCTGGTGGACAGCTGCTCGACGGCAACCAGGTGCCATTGATTGATGCTGCACCAGCAGTTGAATCCAAAGCCGCATCACCGGGAGCAATGGACACGCCCGTATCGTCGCCCAAGAAGAGCTCGTTCGATCTGACCTTGCTCACTGGCCTAGTGCTTGGCTTCGTTATTGCCATCTGCACGACTGGCGGTGTTGCTCTGTACAAATGGCCAGAGACACGAACATTTTTACTCCCACAGAAGCCGACCATGCAGCTGCCGGTCGCTGACGCTCTTACCGTACCACCTGAGGAGCAGCCAGCCATACGTGAGAACGAGCCTGCAGAAGAAATGGCTTTCGCTCAGCCACCGAATGTCGAAAAGGAACCAGTCGCTGCCAAGGTGCACTTTGACCTGCCCACCGAAAAACCGGAGACCCTGGAGAGAGCTGAATCGAACGAAGCAGACGCGGATGAGGAGGGCAAGGAGAGTGAGGAGAAAGAAGGCGAGACCAAGCCTCAGAAGAAGAAAGCCACGCGTGGCAGGCGAGGCGGCCGCAAACAAAAGGAGAAAGAACAAGCCCGAGAGGCAGCTCGAGATGCCAAGAGAACGGACTCGCCTTTGCAGAGTCCAGCAGCTGTCAAGATCGTTAGCGTTGCCAAGTCTGAAAGTGCAGATATGTCAGGCCCGATGAGCATCAACAACCTGACTATCTACACCGACAAGGAGATTGGCCGAGGCAGTGGAGGTACCATCGTCTACCAAGGTTCTTGGGAGAACCGCGATGTCGCCGTCAAGCGTATGCTGTCTCAATACTACGAGCTCGCTGCGTCGGAAGTCAACTTCCTGCAGCAGAGTGACGATCACCCCAACGTGGTGCGTTACTTTTGCCGACAAAGAGACGACCATTTCCTATATATTGCCGTTGAATTATGCCAGGCAAGCTTGTTTGATGTGTGGGAGCCGGAGAAAGCCAAGACAGAAGAGTTGCGAGCAGAACGACAGAAGCTCAAGCTCGCGATTCAGCAAGACATGAACAGGACACTGCAACAGCTCGCAGCCGGCCTGCATCATCTGCACAAACTCCGCATCATACATCGCGACATCAAGCCCCAGAACATTCTCGTTGCATACCCAAAGAAGACACAACCACCGGGTACAACTCGCTTGGTCATCTCAGATTTTGGTCTTGGTAAGAACTTGCCAGAAAACATGAGCACGCTCATTGACCCCACGGGCAACGTCGGAACATCAGGCTGGAAGGCTCCCGAGTTGATCACGCAACCTGGCGAGAAGACGGACAGCACGCACAGCAGAGGAGCATCTGGCAGTGATAGTGCCAATCCGAGTGCAAATGTTCCCGGTGTCAGCAGCGTGAAGCGTGCGGCCGATATCTTTTCCCTCGGTTGCCTTTTCTTCTGGGTCTTGACCGACGGGGTGCATCCTTACGAGGACGAGACCGGTTGGCAAGGTCTGCGCGAGAAGAACATCAAGTGCGACAAAAAGAACATGGAGCCTTTGGAGCGCTGGTCGGACGCTTACGAGCCTTTCCAACTGATCACAAGCATGCTGTCCCCACAACCAGAGAAGCGCCCATCTGCTCAAGAAGTCTTGAATCATCCTTACTTTTGGTCACCCGAGCGAAGGCTGGCATTCCTCTGTGACTGCTCGGATCACTTCGAACGAGAAGAGCGGGGAACATGGGAAGACAACTACGCTGGAGATTCTTACAACTTGCGTCTGCTGGAGAGCAAGGCCGAGGAAGTCATTGGCAGGCAGATGGACTTCTTGGCGAAGCTCGACGGTTTCTTCGTGCAGACGCTGGGCAAGCAGCGGAAATACACTGGCGGCCGATTCTTGGACCTCCTGCGTGCATTGCGTAACAAGAAGAACCACTATGAAGACATGCCAGAGGATGTCAAGAAGCGCGTTGGTCCTTTGGATGGCGGCTACTTGAGTTACTGGTGTAATCGTTTTCCGCGACTGCTCATGGCTTGTCACGAGGTCATTCAGGATGCTGAACTGCAGGATAGTGATCGGTTCAAGAAGTACTTTGGATTGGGAAGTGATTAGTAGGTCCGTAGTGTGGTCAACTTGTCCTTTTGGCTCATCATTCTTCTCTCCGATTCTGATACTGTGCTGAGGCTGTTCCCAGCCGAGAGCTGTGAATTGAGCGGCAGCGCTTCGTCACTTCACTCGGGGCCATCTATGCTCTCTCTCGTCCCACTTGCTTCCACCGCTGCACTGCTGCTCGACACAGAGCCCCTCAGCAACACCGCTCAGGGCTGAGACACGAGGCAGCT
The DNA here is from genome assembly GCA_002933655.1 of Cercospora berteroae. NCBI lineage: Eukaryota > Fungi > Ascomycota > Dothideomycetes > Mycosphaerellales > Mycosphaerellaceae > Cercospora > Cercospora berteroae. The sequence continues at coordinate 34,093 of PNEN01000271.1, read as the reverse complement.
TCTCGGATATCGCGTCTCCAACTGCATGCGTTTGCTCGCTGCGACCTTAACTCTCACATGCGTTCGCGGGGGTATTTCTCCAGTTCACTTCGCTCACTTCAACGCTGTCGCCTGGCCGCTGGACCCACTTTCTCCGCTTGTGATCATTCACACGCCTACCGAACACCTTGACTTCCACCTCCCCCTCCACCTCCAAACTTCTCACACAACTTCTTCCACATCGTTTGCTTACCGACCTACCTTCTTGACCTAACACCTCCCTCCTTCTACACCACGTCACTTCGCAACACATCGCGCATCGCTTTTGGCGGCTATTTTCACGACATCCATCGCAGTTCACAGGATTTCGCACTTTGGCTACATCTTCCAACTCCGCAACATCTTTTTCTCCTGTGCCGCCTCTGTTCTCACCACCGCTTTCGAACACCACTATCGCCGCCCGGGCTCGCGTGGCCCCGCAAGACATGGCAGAGAAGCTGCCGTTGCCTTTTGGCGAACAGCAGTCCGTGCCGCCGGTGATGGCTCTTGGCACTTCACCTACAGCACCAATAACTGCTGCTGGTCAAGAGCAGGTGCCGCCTATCATGACTACCGAGCAGACGGACGACAACAGTGCTGGTGCTGTTGGAGCTGCTCCTGCTCCACTGCCGACCTCTGGAGTCGCACAGCCGGTGGCACGAGTCGAGCCTGTTCAAGGCAACTTCACTCACATTGCTGGTTTTACAGCGCCTGGACTGACGACTACCTACGCTCCAGTAGCTATAATGGCTGACCCTCAGCAAAAGCCGCATGCTGTTCAAGAGCAGGCCGCTCCTGTTTTTCATGGCTTGCCAACCGGCCCGGAGGTCTTGACGCCAATGGCAGTCGATCAGCTTCAGAACGCCGCCGATGTCCGAGTGCCGACACCATCGCTACATGAGCACACTCAGGTCTCCAATGCTCTGCCATCGTCGGCTCCTACAGCACTCGCGCGCGAGGCCAGCCCCTCGACTCTTTTCGTGCCCCAAGGCACGAAGCACGAGCGGTCTGATTCTTTGGAGCTCGAGAGCGGTGAGTAGTCGGCGCAAATCAGAATCAAACAGCTAGAATTTACTGACTCCAGAACAGCTTCCAAGCACCTTAAGTCAGAGGCTCTGAGCTCCCAAGCGAGCGCTACGTCTAGCGCTCCCTACCCAGTCTCTCCGATTGCGCTCAAATCTGAGCTCTCGGGGGAGGAGATCAAGCCCAAATTTGTCCCGTCTGCGTCGGGAGACGCTATGATTCCACAAGTCTCCACCAGTGTCTCTCCCGACGATTTCCATGGGCAACTTCTTTCGGCCGCCTCGGAAGGAGCAGTTCCAAAGGTCATCATTAATGCGGCGATTCCTGCTCATGATCCGTGCTGGCCACGGAATAAGCCTCGTCATCCCGCTTTCCACCCTAGCTTTCGAAAAATCGAGATTGCCGTTGAGAAGATCGTTACTCAGGTTGATCTGGCCTACGAGAAGCTGAAAGAGGCAGGCTACGTGGATGACATTGTCAGGGCTTATATAGGGAGACTGGCCAGTTTGGTGAAGCAGCTCGCCAAACTCAAGGAGAACGAGGTAGTAGCTCTCTTAGGAGATATGGGGATAGGAAAGTCCGAAGCATACGAGGCATTGGTGGGCCAGGACGGGATCGCGATCAAGGTATGTGCAGTAATTCTGTAGTGGCATCCAGGCTAACATGTCTACAGTCTGACACCGGGCGCGGTACACACTTTCCCATCGAAGGACATGGACGGCGAATGGCACAGACCACCGCGTTCGAAGTTACCATCGTGCGGAAGACGAAGAACGAGTTCAGAGATCCCGTTACGACGTCTTGTTTGGCCATCTACGCGTATTTAAACGGCGACAAACTCCAGGATATTTCTCCAGACGAAGGCAATGGGTCCGCCGACGAAGACGAGGATCAAGATTCTGGCGACACTGGCGCTGCGGAGCGCCAGTACGAATGCGATGCAGCATTGAGCCACCTGCTCCCCTTGCTACACGAGGATCAGCACCCTCACTTCGGCGATTACAAGACCCTGACGGAATGGCTCCTCGCGCAACAGAGTGATCATCTCGATCTTGACGCCATTGTCAACCTCTTACTTGATCGAATTATGACTTTGCGTAGGAACCACGGCATCTCAGACAGCAGCAACTCATACCCCGCCAACAGCACACAAGAGGTCATCAAGATGCTCGAACACTACTGTCCTCCGAGTTCAGAGGATAATCACCACTCGAATTGCTGGCAGCGTTCGTGCCATCTGAAGAAAGCTCAGCTCCATTTCGACAACGACCTCGGCTCTGAGGGTCTCATTTTTGCTGACGTGCCAGGACGGAACGATCCTGACCTCGTTATGGCGGAAATGATAGAGACATATGTCGAGAGCGCTCATCGCTACATCATTATGGCGCCAGCGGGAAGACCGATCACGAAGGAGATCGATGGATATATTCGCGAAGCAATTAGGTCCAAGAAGCCGACCGTGTTCGTTGTGACGAAGATCGACGACAAGAACGACCTGAACGAGAGAGAAAAGGTTGCTCTGTCGAAAGACGTGCGCCAGGAGCTGGACTTAGCAGCAACCGCTGTGCGGGACTTGAACGCTGAGATCCGAGATGCGGCAGCCCGAAGAGAAGCTTTCAAGGCCGAGAACGATCACGGACAAGAGAGCGTCGTCTCTGAGCGAATTGAGCGCCTCAAAGCCATTGAGTTGCCCGCGGCCGAGGCGAGATTCCATCAACTCAAAGTTGAGATTAGGAACCGAAGGCTGGAAAAAGAGATATCTGCGCAGTACGACAAATTGGCGCGTACCAGCCCTGGAGCAGGAGACCTCCGGATAGCTTTCATTTCAGCTAAAGAGTACGGCAAGCACCTTAGAGGGGAGTGGAGCAAGCTGGACTACGAAGCAACTGGAGTTCCAAAGCTCTTTCGTCTACTCTATCGGTCTGTCGCAAGCAAGCGCATGGAGCAGCTTCGGCGACTCTGTTGCACAGATCTACCTCGCCAGCTCACCATCATCAAGCACGTGCTGAACAAGACCCCCATTGAGCGGTACCATGAGTTCAAGAAGTCTTTGGAGAACATTCTTGCCATGTTCCAAGAGGGCATCATGCAGGCTTCAAGAGAGGAAGTCACCAGCTGGATTTTCACGAACATATCCGAGCCGTTCGCACATGCAGCTGACAAGACTTGGCCAAAGGTGGCAAACGCACTGGTTGGCTCTTGGACGAAGGCTGCTCGATCTCCGACCTTCAACGTGTTGTGCAGAAAGTATGGAGAGCACCGTGACCGCAAGTGGAATCTGGAGATTCAAGACTTGATGGCCGGCGATGTGGGCCAAAATGGTGCTGCGGACCGCTTCATTCGACTCATGCGTAGGATTCGGGAAGCCAAAGATAATATGGGAGCACACCTGGTCGGCCGCTTTAGTGAGGCGGGCCCAGAGGACATGACACACTGCCTCTTCGGCCTTCTCGAGGCTAAACTCACCGAGTTGCAACTTCACGAGATCCCCACGGCGAGGGTCTTCTACCGAGAGTTGAAGCAGCGCAAACTTGAGTTTCGCGAGCGCCTAGAACGTCTCTTCCAACGCTTTGGCGACAAGGTCGACAAGATCAAGGATAGAGCACTCGTCGGTGGTGCAGCCGGCGCTAACGACGACACCTACGTTGGTGTTTCGATGAAGAAGGCATACGAGAAGGCCATGACATTTGACAAGAAGAACTACAAGAAGTTGCCAGACGTCATGGTCCCAGGTGCTCGCGGCCGGATGAAGAAAGTCAAAGGCGATACGCCGGCAGCACAAGTCTATAAGAAGCAGCAGAATGTCCTTCGTCGAAAGTTGGGCACTGGCAAAGAATCCGTCTATCGCGAAGTTGTCGAAGCGATCCAGAAAGATCTCGAAGACGAATGCAACAAGTTCGTCGACCAACTCTACATTGCGTGCAGCGATGTATACGACGGAGTCTTGGAGGCTTTCGATACTTTCTACACCGTTCCGGACTTGGAGAAGGGCGATTGCCCGGCCATCTACCCCGACGAATTGGAGGATACTGTCGTAGAGGTCCTTGCAGAACTCCCCGCTTACGAGAGTGGCGAGACGGAGAAGACCGGCTTGGTCAAGCGGGAGAGTGACATCGAGAAGTTGCTCAAGGAGTGTCTCTCATGGGAGGATATTTACCCTGCTGAGCAGCAGGACTGAGCACAGGTCAGGGTTCTCGACGGACGAACAGAATCATCAGCAGGAGGACGGCTGTGAGTCCGTCTCTCCTGACGCTTTGCACACTCGTCGGCACGTTCTCCAGGAATTGATCACTGAACGCCGCCGACAAGTGGGACGAAGCGGCAGAAAACAGGGCTTGATGAGACAGGAGAGAGAGAGAGAGAGAGAGAGGGGGGGGGGTCGGAGAGAGGAGAGATCGAAAAGTTGCTCCAAGAGTATCACTCTTGAGAGAAGGAGTACGCCCATGGGCCGCAGGATTCAGCACAGATTGAGATCGAATGCACGAGAGCAAGAACATCGAACACGATTGCGCCTGCTTGCAGATTGGAAGACGTACCGAGACCATCTCAGCGACCCCTGATGCTGGAACGAGACGCGGTCTACACATGCGTAGTACTGATTTCGAGGCGCAGCAGTCGGGTCAGCAAGTCTGCGCTTACAGCCAGGGCTGAAGTGACAGACAGATAGCATGCATTATGAGACGAGACACACGAACATAACGACATGGAAAAGGTGACCAAATTTTCCCCCTTCCGCTCCCACTTCTGCCATCCCGCAACTACTCCAAGTACACATCACTAGTAAATTTCCAGGTTTCCACACAGTATCCCTTGTCCACGTCTTGTGCGTCCGGAAATCGAACACAATAAGAGATTAGAACTATGCTTTCCGACCTCATCGAGGCCAGGAACGATTTCTTTTCCCCAACATCCAAGCAGCTTTTTCTTATTTCTTCTGTCGCTAATTGCAGTAGGCTGTTTCCTATCGATCTCGACATGACCCATACTTTCCCCATGAGCCCAATTCATCCATCATGAACAAGCATCAGAGCCGCCTTCCTTCACGAATCATAGCTTGGACCTCCACCTCACATTGGCATCGCATCCTCTCTTCGACTTCTACGCAACGAGCTCGCTCACTTTTTGTTATACGCCTCTCCCATTCCCCTCTGGACCGCCGGCCTCTCAGCAATACGATCAATCCACTTCAGCAGATGCGGGAAAGGCTCGACTTCTTCCTTGGTGAAACCGCTGCGTTCCCAGTTCTTGACCCAGGGCCTGGTCAAAGTTAGTATCCCTACGCCGCTCATTTGTATAAAGCAAAGAGGAGATGCCATACCAAGTCTTGACATCCGCAACACTATACTTTCCCTTCCCCTTCCCAGCAAGATATTCACGTGGTTCTCCCGTGTACTTTCCACTCAAATGAATTTCCAACACTCCAAAGACGCGAAGGGTCTCGTTGCGGAAACGAGTGATGGCGTAGGGGATTTTCTCCGGCGCGGCGCGGGAGAAGTGGTTGACTTGGCCTTGGTAGGGGGCTCCGGAGCCGTGCCAGAAGCTGTGTTGCACATATCACATTAGTATGGTTTGCGAAGAGAAGGGAAGGGGGTTGGAGGGTTGGGAGAGGAGTACAAAGTCCACTGCAGAGCTTGATTCCGCTCGAGATCATCCGCAAACCCGAATTTGTCTTGTTTGTCGGCGAATTTGAGCAGGTAGAAGAGTTCGGCGGAGGTTTCGTGGACGGTAAAGGGCGGGGATTGGGAGTTGTCGACTAGGACTGGGATACGGCCTGCATGCGGTGTTAGAGATGTGGGAGGATTCGAACCAATGGTCGTGCTTGCCATTCGGGTCGAGACGGAGGAACCAGTCTTTCTTCTGCTCGTTGGTGCTGGGTTGTGTCAGTTACGTTGTTTGTGATAGATGGAGGCATGTTCCTACGAAATGTCGATGATGGTCGTGGTCCATTCCGTTCCGTAGGCGTCTTTCAGTTCTTCAAGGAAGATCTGCACCGCCTGGCCATTGGGGGTGTTTTGGGTGATGAGATGGAGGCCTTTGGCGTTCTTGACGTCCGCTGGAGTTTCGTCGGTGTACAGATTGTGTGACATTGTTGCTGATTTGGGAAGTCTTCCGTAGCAGAGTCCGTGTTTCTTGAATGCAGATTCTCGAGGGACTGGTTCCTTTATACTGCAGCTATCGTTGGTAAGCAAGTGTTGATGCAATGCATCACGTCTTTCGACGCCATTGCTGCCCCTCCGGCAGAGCTCTCCCCACACGCCCGTTGCAGCTGCCGTTTGTCAGGCGAAGAGCGAATGCGAGCACGCGTCTTCATATACGTGTCGCCGTCAGCAGGAGGAGCGGGCGGTTGTGCAAGGGCTGTGCTGTCCGGAGAGGAGGGAGGTGACTGCCCGGCACGCTTCTCCGTTCCCACGATGGAACTGGTGGTGTCGCATCCTTCGAACCACCCCCCGAAAATGCACCGATGCACTCGGTCGGGTTGTGTCGAGGGACGAGCCACACACAGGCCGCGTTGGGCCAGACGAGCGGACGCAGACACTCGCCCGGAAGGCGGTCCCGCGGCCGCCTGTTCGACCTGCGCTGAGCAAGCTTGGCAGACGTTGCAGAGCAAGGTTGCTGATCAGCCGCACCACGCCCGCCATGCACGCCGCCCTCCTCTGCTCCTGCTGCGTTGGTGATGGTCATGCGAGAAAGAGGCTCATCGGAGCGACGACCGGACAAAGCAAGAACGAGCGGACAGCAGCACGACGCCCTTTGTGCAGCAGGCTCGTCCACGCACGACAGCCACGCACGAGCTTCTCTGCAAGTGGCACGGAAAGCTTGACTGCACTTGGCACGCGGCGAACGACATCATCGGCAGCGACAGACGCGATCAGGTACGTGCGATGCCGCCACCGCACCATCCACCACCGCGTCGTGGAGTCTGCCCGTGGGGCGACGGGGCTGCGGGTGGCGCTGTGGGATGGAGAGGTGCGGCCAGACCACCGCAGGCGATGCGCAGCGGAGCGGCACGCATTTGCCGGCTCGCTGCAGCGCCAGAGACGCGCGATGGAGTGATGGGTGATGCGCGAGCGAGCGAGCGAGCGTGGCGGAGCAGAGAGCATCACTCCTCCATCCAACACCGGCATCTTCCGCCGCGCTCGTCTCGTCCGCACCACCAACAAGCTTCACGCCCGGCCGCTCGTCGTACCATCGGAGCGTGACTGGCGCGTGTGCAGCGAGACCCCGCGGCCGTTGGTGAACGAAATGCTTCGCAGGACCGCCTCTCTGCAGCCTCCGCCGTCGTCTCGTCGTCGCAACCATTCCGTTGTCGCCTTGGCACCACATCCTGCCGCAACAACACCCCCCACCCCATCCCTCTCCTCACCGGCGACCAGCCGACCGCGTCGCATGCGCGCGCGCCCCGTCGCCACGGCGCCCACCCGCCACACCGCTGCCCGACACCGACGCGCCTGCGTGCGCCGTCTGCCGTGACCTGCAGCGCGGAGGATAATGCCAGCGACTCCGGCGCGCAATCCCTCGAATCCGCCCAGCACCGCCAACTCCACCCCCAGCTCCGGACGACGACTGCTCTCGCGCATCACCTCGCCCTTTGCCTCCAAGTCGCGCAAGCTCACCGATTTCTACATCTCCGTCGATGACCCCCACCGATCCTACGCCCAGGGCGATTCGGTGACAGGCTGCGTCAATCTCAAAGTCGTGCAACCCATCCGCGTCACCCACGTGGTGGTCTGCTTGCACGGCTTTGTGCAGGTCTACAAGAATCCAGGCTCGCCGCCTGCAGATGGATATCGGGCGACGAGCGCGCACATTGGCACGGGCAGAGGGAGCAAGGGCGGCGAGTACTTTGGCAATGGCTTCGCCTCATTGTTCGAGGATGAGGTCGTGCTGTGTGGAGACGGCAAGCTGGGGGAGGGCGTATACCAGTTCCGCTTCGATCTGTTGTTCCCCGAACGCGACCTGCCCAGTAGCATATCTGTGCGTGACACTCCAGTGCATGTCGAGTTGGTGCTGACTCGTCCTAGTTTGAACGCGGAACCATATCCTACATGATCACCGCCACACTGACGCGACCGACCACCATATCACCAACCATACAATGCGATCACAAAGTCTACCTCGTGGAGAGGATCGACATTTCGCAGATGTTGCCCCCGAAAGCCCGCACCATCACATTAGAGCCTGTTTCGCGTCGGACCAAGGCCAAAACCCAGGCCAGGAAGCTAGCAGACAGCGCCGACCGCAAGACGCGAAAGCATGGCAGCACATCCGGCGAGCTGCAGCGGCCTAGCAGTCAGTCTTCCTCTGCAGTCAGCTCCCATCCCGATGGATTCGAAGGACTCCCCCAGAGTCCCGCAACCACCGACGACAGCTTCGACAGTGTACGAAGCAGCAGCGCGGGACGACCCTCCCAGCAGGACTCCAACGTGGCTTCATCACGACAGAGCGACGGCGAAGCTGCCCGTCGCACCATCACCGCCACCGTAGAATCATTGACGGGCGGAGTGTTGCGAGGGGATAGCATCCCTGTCAAAGTGCATGTGCATCACACCAAGCATGTCAAGAGTCTGCATGGTGTCATTATCACGCTTTATCGCCAAGCTCGAGTTGATCTCCACCCTGCCATACCGTTGGGCCCTACAGAAAAGGGCAAAGAAGCCAAGTATGAAGATTACTACCCCAAGTCCGTGACCGGTCTTGGCGGCTTATCCTTGTCCGGAGCTGGTTCCAGTCACATGTTTCGCAAAGACTTGTCGCAGACCATCATGCCTTTGATTATCGATCCCGGGTCCTTGACCGCCGAAGTCACAGGTAAAGTGCACGTACCCGAGGAAGCCTTCCCGACCATCTCCTCTGTACCCGGAGCCATGATCAGCTTTCGGTATTATGTCGAGATTGTGCTCGATATCCAGGGGAAGCTGTCGACGCAAGATCGCAATCTGGGAAATCTGGGAGGGCTGGCCAGCACCGTACTGCAAGGCCACAGCGCCGACAGCGTGGGAACGGAGCGGTCGGGTGTCCACCCTTGCAGTGCTCCAGTCATCGATACCGCAGCTGTACGGCGGGATAAGGGTGTCGTGGCGTGCACGTTTGAAGTCGTCGTTGGTACGAGAGACAATGCGCGGAAGAAGGGCAAGCGAAAGGTATCGATCCCAGAGGAGCCAGAAATGGAGGCGACACCGACGCAACACCCCGAGCAGCAGAACGATACTCAAGCTGGAGCGACGTCCCCACCAGAAGGTGGCTGGCAGGACGATTACTGGAATCATGCCGGGAATGGCTACGGTCACGGTCAGCAGTACCCGCACAGCCCCTATGCGTACAATGGCTATGACTGGCATGGGTATAACGGGTATGGTTATGGTCACTACGACTATCCTCCCCACACGCATTCCGTGGAACCTCCACCGCCGATGCCTATACCGCAAGTCGAGGACGAATCGCAGTTGTCCGAGAAGGAGAGGATGAGACGAGCAGAACAGCGGCTACTACCCAGTCAGCCTCCAGGAATCGAAGATGGTGCAGGACCGAGCTCTCACGCTGCAACGGCACCGCATTTACCGGATGAGCTCCCCAACGGTCATGGTGCATCAGCGCCGCCGCCGGCCTTGCTGACTCCACCTGCCTATGGATCGAATCACGCCACGCCCATCAACGGGATGTTGTCAGTCGACTATGCTCGATCAATACCCCTGCCGAGGACACCGGATTATGAGCCCCGAGAAGCAGACACGTTATCTGCTTTTTCCGCGACTTCCCCGCCCACCGCCGCGCCCTCACTGCCTCCCACTGACGACAAAGCTGAACTGCGAAGGCGGCAACTAGAACGAGAGGCTTCAGCGCCGCCCATGGACGATAATGCCCAAGACGCTGGTCCGAGCAGCAGCAACAGCAGAGCGCTCCCCGCGCCCAGCGCGCCCACTTTGACGAACGAAGATTTGTACGGCAATGACGATGATGATATGCACCGTGTGAGTGTGTCGGATCAATCGGTTCTACCGAGATATGAACGATAACGAAATATGCGGCGTTTTGAGGTGTTTACTGCTTTTTCCTCTGGTGGCCAAACATGTCTCTGTGGGATTTTTTCGGAGGGGTCTGTGGCATCTGGTTGATAGATGGGGCCAGGCCCAAGGTACGCTGAACAAAGGATTGTGTCGGCGCAGAAGAGAAAAGTCTTTTGAGTTTGAGGGTGGCTCATGTGGCCGATGATCGTGTGAGGAGGAAGAAGGAGAGGGTTGTTGAGCAATGATACCAAGTAGGGGCAGAAGGTATGAAATATTTATTATTACTTTCACTTTTCGTTCCTCTTTCTTCCGCGATGCAATTCGGTTTGTCTTTCGTACTCTCATTCTCTGCTCTGCCGCAGCAATCATTCTTTTTGACCTTGTTCGTTGGCTTCATGGTTGGGTGTGGCACACGAGAGATCTCGCATCAATGGAAAGACGGTTGCCGTGCAGTCAATCATTCCTGGTTCTCTTGTACTCTCCGATTGTCGAACCGCTCCATCTACCAAATGGGTTATGCAGCACCAGTGGCACAGGAGGTATTGGAGCCGGCACAGTCGTGCGCATTCTTGACGATATCTTCACCATGTCTAGTTCTGCGTTGATGCTATTGCAGTGTTGCGGACATGATCAGGCCATACGCTCGTTTCCCACATCGTCGAGGGTTTATCATCAAACCACACCTGCCACTGCGGTGACGACCTTGCTTATAGTGTCTCGCAGGAAGTCGTACTGTGCTGTTCACCCCTGATTCTCGTCATGTCCGCCATCTTACCATGTCTGTGAGTCTCTTGTCAAGGTTGCCTCAAAAGTTATCAAGTAGGTCCCTTGCTTCCTTCTTTCTTCTTTCAATTATGGTGCCTCGTGTAATTGCCTCCTGTGCCAGATTCCTCGATTCTAATGCATCTTGTTCCCCGGTCCCCGGCACGAGTACATCCTGGCCGAAAGACGTGGCGGAGGAAAGCTACCGACTCACTGTCCGATTGTGTTGCTGGTCGCTGGTAGGCCGTGGGAAAAATGTGGACGAGTTTCAGGAAGCTATCCGCGCAACGTTCGTTCGGCACCTGTAGCAGAGGCGTTTGGAGCGGTATGTCCATTGGATTTGATCGATTCGACTCGGGGATCAGTTTGTGCTAACAGTGGGAGCAGATCAGGCTGTCGGGCGCGAGGCATGATGGGTTCGACGGCGATTGGAAGGCTTTTGTCTCGTTGACGAGCTGTTGTACACTGGGGAGCGTTGTCAAAGGGGAGGGGATGGGCTGTTGGAGAGACTGATCTGCCGACGGAACAGTTAGCGATAGCGGAGGTAAAGGTGAAGGGAAAGGGAAAGGGACGGTTGTTGGTCTTATCAGATGGGCTGTTTCATGTCCATTGATATCAGGTGTTGACGAGGTGCGCTTTGCACTGTGTGCGAAGTTTGTATCGTGAGTCTGCTCGAGGCCGGTCTCTCGCAGGGTGAACAGGACATCAGGGACTCGAGGGCTGGTCCCAAATCAGCTTCGGGCTCTTCATGCCATCGACCACGCTTGATCAATTCCTCTTGAGTGTAGCATCTACGCTGACCCTGCAGTGTGTCCGTTGATCCAACAGTCAGTTCCCTGTCAGTGCTTTGACCGATCGAAATCGAACACAGCGGTCAAATTCACCGGCGTGCTTTTCACATGATTGATTAGGTGAGTTGCCCGGCTCTGATCATTGCCTTGTGAGATTGACGCGGCAAACGATCATTGGTCACGCGGAGGCTGCTTGTGTGTGCCGTGACAAAAAGGGGCCCAGATTGATCGAAGCTGAAGTTTTCTCCCACACACACTCAACGCCACAACACCATCGTCACCACACAACGCATCGATTCATCGATCCATCCACCCATCAACGACGACTACATCCGCGCATAATCAGCACACTAGAGCGTCGCTCACCGTCTCGCACCGCACTCATCTCCAAAGTTCGTTTGCTGACCACGCACCTCAATATCCTCATCAGCAACTGACCATCAACTCCAGCCTTACCAGAAACACCATCACAACAATGGCCGCTCCTCTCCTCCCTTTCCCATCCATCGCCCCAGTCCCCGCAGTCCCCTACGAGTCCGTGGAGTGGACGCTCTCAATCGACAAAAACCTTCTCCTCCTGTGCCTGGACACCGACAACATCCGCCGCCTGAACATCTCTTCCATCGCCAAGTCGATGAAAATGGGCTTCAGCAGCAGCATGACCATCCCGCGCATCAAAGAACGCTACAACCAGCTCTCCGAAGAGCTCGTTTCTCACAACTACCATCTCCAACACTACCCCAACCACCAACGCATCCAGAGTTCCGACGGTCAAGTCAACTGGACCCCTCGCTCGGATCGAGATTTGTTGTTGTTTGCGATGAAGGATCGCACGAATGAGGATATGGGCATTGCGGCCATGGTTATGGGGGATAAGTTTGGGAGAGCGGCAATGAGTGAGGAGCATTTGGTGAGGAGGGTGAGGGAGTTGTGGGCGGAGAAGGGGAGGATGGAGGCGGATTATGATGCGGAGCATATGGTGAGGATGAGGGAGGGGAGGTGAGAGGGTAGAAGAGATCGTTGGTGTGTTGCTTTCGGCCCGTAGAAGGCCAGTTTCTCTGAGAATCCGCGATTGCATTGAGGCAAGACGGTTGGAAATGAGAGGCGCGTATGTATTGAATGAGAAGTAGAGAATTTGAGTCAAGATGCGCATGCTTCCCTCTCTCTGCGTTATACCACGCCGACGGCGTGGCAAATATCAAGCGATGGAGATAGAGCTTGGATCTGGAGAACGGAGCGTGTGGCGTGCCTATCTCCTCGTCAGTGTCGCCGGCTATGCTACCACATGGGCAGATATGGCGAGAGCTGAACCACTACAACGAACAGAGTCAATGCTTTTGTGGCTATCGATTGTACGGTCCACATACTCTACGATCCTCCATCAAGGTAGTACGAAATGGTATACTTCAACCATGTACACTGTTCCAGCTCTGGAAAACGAATGGACCTCGAGACCGCATCCAACGATTTTGCCGGACCCGTCTTATCGCTCACAGCATCCCACCTGCCGCTCTTTTGCACCTGCTCAAGGGCATCAAAGTATCCTCTGACCTTCAGGAATCCCACATTTGGATTCGGGTCGCCGGTCTTCGTGAACTGCGCGAAATAACCTGAGATCAACTGCGTAGCCAGCAGATCGTTGCGGTCTCGCAAAGGGGACTGAACACCATAGGTGAAACCTCCTTCAGATCCATGGAGGCGGAAGTAGGGCTTGTTGGGGTTGCCGTATGGATAGCCTGGCTCGACTGGACCGGAATTGAGCGCGGGACCAAGATTACTTGGATCGTAACCTCGCCATGTGCGGTCGAACTCGTAGTAGTAGGTTGCTGGGAAAGCGCCGGATTGAGCTCCTGCGTATATGGTCGCCTCGTCGATGCAGCGGAATGTGATATCTGTCGCTACACGTTGGGAAATGTTGAAGGCGTCGAGAGAGAGGTTGCCGGTGCTGTAGCGAGGGAACAAGCCGCTGTCGATGATGCGTTGCGCTTGGTTTGTTGCGATGCTGAGGGATGTTGCGATGCCATTGACTAAGCTGGTGACATTGCCTTTCGGATAGTTAGACCCAATGGAAGCACCGTCGTCGGCATCGACGCCGAAGATGATGGGGACGTGGGCCGTGCTGTCATTTCTGGTACTGACTATCAGCTGTTCCGTGTTGACGTAGTAGCCATCTTGAACTACGTAGCGAGCGACGTTCGAGAATGCAGATAGCTGTAGGGCAGAATATGCTGTCAAGCACTCGACCTGTTCATCGATGGAAGTCTGACTGCAGCCTGCTTCTTGGAAGATTTGTTGTCCGGTTCGTTGAGCAGATTCCTCGATCGTCAGATAGCTGCTGTATGTGGTCCCATAGTTGCCGTCGAGTCCAAGAGTCACGCCACCTCCCAAGTTTGACTGGGCAACACCACCGGCGATCAACTTCTCCCGAATGACGGGGGGAGATCCGAGCAGAGCACGAACGGAACCCGCTCCAGCGCTAGCACCGATGATTGTGATCTTGTTTGGATCGCCACCGAAGGCTGCAATGTTCTTCTGAACCCATCTCAGAGCAGTGACTTGATCACCAATACCGTAGTTGCCTGTGATGTTCGTTCCAGGAAGAGCCAGGAATCCGAGGGTGCCCAATCTGTAGTTGATCTCAACGCTGACGATGTCGTCTCGCGAAGCAAAATTACCGCCGTCTTGGCCATTGGTACCACGACCATTGCCACTAGTGAAGCCGCCACCGTGAATGGAGAAGAGCACAGGTCGGAGCTTGGTCTTCGACCCCTGTTTTGGCAAGTATGGCGTCTGAATATTCAAGAAAAGACAGTCTTCGTTCCCCGAACCGCCTTGTGGGCAATTGTTGCCATACTGTGTGGCGTCTAGTGTTTGGCCAGTAGGAGCATAGACTGAGGAGTGGGTAAATCGAGGTGGTATGTCCGCATACCGGATGCCTTGGAAGCGGAACGATTTCTGGTTACGGAATCCAGTGTACGTGTTTCTTGCAGCAGCGAGATTCACCAGCGTATTAGCGGAAGCGTTGGCGTCAGGTCCGTTTTGTTGATTGCTTTGCGTGCAGAGAGCAGGCAGTTTCTGGCGAGAATTGTAATTTGCTGGAGGAAAGCTCACTTTCTTCGCTTTCTGGTCTGCGGCCACCACACCATCTCGTGTCCAATATTGCTGCCCTGCCTTTGCATATCCTGCAGACTCGACGTAAGACAACAGGTAGAAGAAGTCTGAGCTGTAATTCTGCAACGCCTGTCTCGATATCAGGGCTTCGCCGAGGCCGCCACACACTGTCTCGGCTTGTTCTCTGGTTCCAGCATCCAAGAGAATTGCTCCGATATGGTTCTTGTCATCTGAGGCATTGAGGTTGTTCTGATAGAGGAACCGAAGCGACGTCGACCTCAGTAGATTCGTGTCGTTAGCCTGAGTTGGTGCACATTCGATCAGTCCACCCAAGAGAGTCGTGGCTAGCACAGCCCGCTTGAGAAACGACATCCTGGTTGATGGCCTCAGCACACTTGGCGATTGAGGACGAGCCTGATTAGTTGAGCTGAACGGGTACCTACTTATGCTTTTGAATTTATCCTAAAGACGCATACCACTTCAGACTCTTGCAACCGCAAGATCAATTGCCGACATTCAATCATTGTCTTTCGAAGCATTTAGACGCAGGACGAAAACGGCAAGTGATCTACATATTAGCCGGCGTCTGGTCCACCATCGTTCAGGCTGAAGCAGATGGGGAAGCGGAGCTCGCATATTAACGAAGGTGGAGTGTACTCGGAGTCCGGTCGCTTGGCGATCATCGCTCAAGACCGTCGCATTAAATCAATGTTAAAGGAGAAGGATCGAGCCATGGAGCTGTAGTAGCTTGCTGGAGGTCTGAGGATGGCTATGGTGAAGTCTTGGCAGGTCCATGTGTCCAACAGAGCCGTGATCTTGGGAGACAGTAAGCCAAATTCGCCACTTCGAGCACTTGCATCGTGCCGAACGCTCTGGATTTGTTGTGTACGCGTATGCAATATCGGACCAGCGGATGGGATATCGACAGCTCGTGGCCCTTCTCTTGACACTTCTCGTCGTGTAGAGGCTAAATGGAGGCAGGCTACCGGTAGTGCTGCCAAAGGCCTACGGCTCTTAGTCTCTCGATGCCTTTGCTCATTAGGCCGTGCCGATGAAGCGGGTCTGCGACTGCACGACCAGATCGATCACAGTTGGCAAAGTGATACATGGCTGTGCTACCCAACACAGCTGTTGCCTCCGAGGGCCAGAGATGGGTGCGGAGGGGGAGATGCTCGCATGGCTGGCCGATTCCTAGAGTTGGAACTTTGCGTCTTATTCGTGAATCCGTCCTCTGGCGCGTGATGATGGACGCCACTATGTCTATGTCTATCCATGCGGCGTTCTCTTTGTTTTGGACGCGACCAGTTGTGACTGCCTCAGGCTGCAGCGTCGATCGGCGACCTCCGCGTGTCAGATTGCTCAAAGATACGCCTCCAGAACGTCGACTTCACCTCTTCGCTTCACTGACTAGATCCACTTTGTAGCTAGTGCATACAACGCGCCTTCTCACCCATGTTGCTCAAGCCGCAGAAACTGCAACGCAAGTCCGGCTGGCTCGACCAAGGCTGAAGACCACAGCTCCTTCGCCACCCGGACGCCGGAACTGGCCAAGATTGATATCCATGCTCGCACAAGCCATGGCCGCCGAAACGCAGCTGGAAGCGTATGATGCCTACATCGAAGAAATGCGAAAGACCGAGTATCCAATGCTGCAGGACGATGCTCTCTATCTGGATCATGCTGGCACAACGCTGTACAGCAAGACCCATCTGGATCGGTTTCATGCTGATATGCTCGCAAATCTGTACGGCAATCCACATTCGGCATCACCTTCCAGCCAGAAGTCAACATTAGAGGTCGAGGACGTCAGGCACGAGGTTTTGAGGTGGTTCGGCGCCGATCCCGGCATTTTCGATTTGGTGTTTACCGCGAATACCACAGCTGCGATCAAGCTGGTCGTCGAAGCTTTTCGCGAGTCAGAAGGCGGCTTCTCGTATGGCTACCACATCGATTCTCACACAAGCCTCGTTGGCGTGAGAGGACTTGCGAGCGAGCATCGTTGCTTCATGTCGGATGAAGAAGTGGAGGCATGGTTTCGTGGCAGCGTGACTTCTCCTGGCATTAGGCTATTCGCTCACCCTGCACAGTCGAACATGAATGGCCGCAAGCTACCTCGGAATTGGGCGCGCGAATGTAGGGATCATCAGATCTACTCCCTCCTTGACGCTGCTGCATGCGCTGCTACGTCTCCACTCAGTCTTGCCGACGCGGAATGTGCAGCAGACTTCACTGTTCTGAGCTTTACGAAGATATTTGGATTCCCGGATATGGGAGCGCTAATTGTCAAGAAAGATTGTTCTCATCTGTTTCAACAGCGAAAGTACTTCGGTGGCGGGACTGTGGACATGGTTGTGTGTCTCAAGGAACAGTGGCATGCTTCCAAAACAGGCACATTGCACGAGCAGTTGGAAGATGGGACGCTACCCGTGCACAGCATCTTGGCATTGAAATCGGCTATGCAGACACAATGCCAGCTCTATCGATCCCTGGATCGCATTGTCGAGCACACTGCAGCCTTGTCAAAGCGCCTTTACGACGGACTGGTTGCTCTACGACACGCAAATGGTCGCCAAGTATGCCGAGTGTACAAACATACGAAATCGGAATACGGAGACGTGGAAACGCAGGGACCGACCATTGCATTCAATATGCAAGATGGGAAAGGAAACTGGGTGAGCAATACTGAAGTGGAAAAGCTGGCAGCGATTAAGAATGTTCATCTTCGAACTGGCGGCTTGTGTAACCCAGGAGGGGTGGCTACAGGGCTCAATCTAGAGCCTTGGGAGATGCACGAGAATTTCTCAGCGGGCTTTCGCTGTGGAGGTGACAACGATGTGATGAATGGCAAGCCTACTGGAATGATTCGCATCAGTCTTGGCGCGATGAGTACCAGAAGAGATATTGCAAGGTTTCTTGATTTCGTGGATGAGTTCTTTGTGGATCGAAATCTTTCCGCTGTCTCTCTGCCACCGTCGCCAACGTCCTTGAGTGGAACGTCGGAACCGCGCTTCTATGTCGAAAGCCTCACAGTCTATCCGATCAAATCTTGCAGTGGCTGGCAAATCCCATACGACACAACGTGGCACGTTCGTCGCGAAGGTCTTGCATGGGACCGAGAGTGGTGCATAGTCAATCATAGCACTGGCGCTGCTCTGAGCCAGAAGGCCCATCCTGCGATGGCCCTGATACGGCCGGAGCTCGATCTCAAGAATGGCGTGTTGCGTATAAGACAAGCAAGCACCCTGGAAGAAATCATCGTACCACTATCAAAAGACCCGACACAATTCGAGACCGGTCAGAAAATTGGCAACGCATCCGTTTGTGGCGACAAAGTCCAGGCACGAGTCTACCCCTCAATTGCCATATCTGACTTCTTCACGAAATGTCTTGGGGTGCCTTGCACTCTTGCGCGCTTCCCAGCTGCGACGTTGGCTTCACCTTCCGTTCGGCATAGCAAAGCACATTTGCAAGTCTCTCAGGCCAGGACTCAGCCCCCTCGGCCTATCCTTCTAAGCAACGAATCGGCCATCCTGACTATCTCCCGCTCATCCCTCAACCGTCTGAACGAGATCATTAAGACCAAAGGCGGCAAAGCTGCGCACCCCTCCGTCTTCCGAGCAAACATTGTTCTTGCAGAGTCTCCGTTTCTGCCGCCTGGCCACGAACAACCTTATTCTGAAGATGACTGGACGGGTATGAGAGTCTCAAGTGCAGGTTCGAAGGTCGAGTTCGAATTTCTTGGTGGATGTAGGAGATGTCAAATGGTCTGTATTGATCAAACTAGTGGGGAGAAGAACCAGGAACCATTTGTCACGTTGGCGAAGACGAGGAGAGTCGATGGGAGAGTGCTGTTTGGTGTGCATACATCGTTATTGACGGGTGCGGATAGGCTTACTGCTGGACATGCAACGATCCGGGTGGGAGATGCGGTGACGACGTGGTGACATTTCTGCTGGTGCTGTGCAATAAGGGGGAATGTTCGAAATCACGGAAAGGCAGTGAGAGCCAGGCCGAAGACCAGGACTACAAAATTTGGGTCGCTCTCGTACCTCAATGGAATGCAACACTAAAATGAATGGCAAAATTTTGTAAAATTTATCATGAGTTAGATCCATGTTTCCTCATTCATCGACATCTCCTCCAAACAAGAACCTGACCAAAAGCTTTGTCATATCCTCCTCCCCATAATCGTCATCGCTCTTCCACCCCTCTCCTCATCACCCTCCCAAACCTCGAACCCGCTCTTCTCGTAAGACCCGACAAGCTTCCTCTCCGTCTCCAAATAATCCTCGTCCGTAGCTCTCTTTCCCTTAATCTCCTCCATCGTCGTTCGAAAAGCCGCAGGAGACAAAATCACTGTCCCTCCAGGAAACAAAACACTCGGAGACCCGAGTGTCGTTATCCAGTAAAGAATGTATTGTAACACTCCTTGAGCAAGTCCCGTGCCACGGAAGGGTTGGTGAAGGAAGAATTCTGGGATGCAGAGGATTTGGTTGTTGGAGGGACCGGTCAAAGAGATTCGAGGGAGAAAGTCGTCGAGATGGTCGGAGAATTCTGGGCGGACTTCTCCAGCTTTGGTGTAGATGTTTTGGAGGGTTAGCTGGAGTTCGTCGAGGTCTGAGTGTGTGGAGTCAGAATCGGCGTGGTGGTCGAGGGGGCGGATGTTTGGGCCTGGGTGTAGGAGTTCAGATTTCCAGCGTGATGCTTCAGGCGTGATGTCGATGAGAGTTGCGGTGAGGTACCCTGATCTTGGTGGGTCCTCGCCGGAAACTGGTCTGAGGCGACGGGATCGAGGTGCGGGTGTGTCTGGGGCTAGTTTGATGTCGATGAAGAATTCCACGCAGCTTGTGTATGCCTTGTGGGGCGCGATGCGGGCGTTGAGGGTAAGCATGAACGGGTGCGAGGCGTCGTCGTCGATGCTCGTCACCTTCGTCAAAGCTTGGGAGGATGAAGCGTTGGATGGAGGTCGAACGATCTGTTGTGAGTTGGCGGGATGTTCAAAGAAGCTAGCTCTCGCGGACTGCGGTGCTTTTCTTTTACGTGTGTTGGACACGATGTTGAACTCGGAATCGTCCTCGGCTCTGGTGTTGTCAGTCTCGTTATTCTGATCCAGGTCCATCGGATCTTCCTCACCACGGCTGTCCCCAGGCATGTTCATGCCGGAACTCGAGAGTCGCTTGCGATGAACGGCGACAATCGTGTCGTTGTAGTCGCCGTCATCGTCCGAAGGTCTGTAGTGTCTGCGCTGTCTCTTGCGCGGAGGAATGGCAATGTCAGAAGAATCCGACTCGCTGTCATTGCCAGCTTCTTCGGCGAAAGTCGCATCGACCTTCATCTCGTCGCTGATCTCCCCATCGACATCATTCCCTTTGGTATCGACCTCCATTTGTGTGCCAGCTCCTTCTTGCTGATTAGAAGCTGGACCAGGAGCCAAAGGTGGTGCAGCTCCGTCATCCCTTCGACTGTTGGACACTCGAGTGCTTCTTTTCCGTCCAGAAACTGCCATCTCCTCTGCGACTCGCTCTCTCTCGCGTCTTTCCCTCCAGGCCGCCTCGGCGTCCGTTTCGTACCGAAAGTTCTTCCACATCTTGCGGTGTCTCTCGTAGATGGTTGCCGACCTGCGGCTTTTTGATACTTCTTCGAGATTGATAGAGTGGGCTTGCTCTTGATTTGTCGATACCAGTCGAGGCTGATTGCTTTCCCGAGAGCTCTTGCTTGACAAAAGAAGAGGTTTTCGAAGATAGGGGGAAAGCTCTTGATGCACCCAGCGGGAGAGTTCTGATCTTGTGCGAAGGAGTAGAACATTGTGCGGAATTCCTGATCCTAGTAACAAGGACATTATGCCCAGTCGTGAATGGCTATGCAGAAGGTGAATGGCACTGTGAATGTCCTCCCCGCCTCTTTGTCTGGAATATCGGCAAAGTCATGTTGTCATGTCTGCTGAACGTGCGTACCGGGACAAATTGTGGTATAGTGATGTGATTAATTGTGTATAGCGGCATAGTATCAGGTGTATAGGTGGATATCTTACGAGACCCTGTGATCGGGAGGGAGAAAAGTGAAGGAGCGATTGAAATAATGGGAGCGAGTGGGCTGGATTGAAGAAATGGGCATGCTATCAAGTATTATCTATAATAGGGCAATTGAGACAGGAGTAAAGACAAGGCCGTCTCATTTGACTTAGTCTCTTCTCCAATGCGAGTAGGGGAAAGTAATATGGTCGCTGGCCAGTGCTTACGCGTGCGATGGGCTTGAATTTCCAGAGGGAAATGGGTGGTCGACTTTCAGGTTCGATGACAATGTGTGCCCCAAAGATGGCATTCACTACTCGCCTCAAGGGGCATTTCGATAGCTGTGGACATGCGGCATCTTGATTCGATGATGATCAGTCACATTCTAGGTCGTTGCCCAATGACGACTGTCTCGATACGGCAAATTAAAGCGTCCCTGAGAAGATGCTGAAGTGCACGGACTCCAGATGCACTGAATTTGTCTTGTGCTGGTTTCGGGCTCGGACACCATGCCGGTACATAGGCACCCCCGATTCTTCATGGCTCGCGAGCCTGTCTGCGGGCGCGCAGAGCTGCAGCCTAGACTACTCCGCATTACGGAATTGTTAGGCGAGATAAGATACCTTGCACGGCTCTGCACACTGCTACAAATGTAGACGCTTATGCTATGCGACAACGGGCTGTTGAAAGTAGGCGAGGCTCCGGCTCGGCGAAGGAAGAATGATGCGACTTCTACGCCACGCGAGCATCATGGGTATCAGTATTACAACGAAGCTGCGAGCATGAACTGATACTGTAGCAGGATGGCGTATCGCGGAATGTGGAAGCGCAGCAGAAGGTGCGCGTCCATGGTAGTCCATCCATGTCCAGGCCACGCTTCGGGGCACTCTCCGCCGAGGACAAACAAGACACGGTCGACATTGCTGACCCGGTGACGCACTTTTGATTGTGCAGGACCAGTGATGCCCGATGGATTTCTGATGCGAGACGGAAGCTTCCACCGCAAGGAGCAGCGTGCGTTCAACGGTCTCGCGAGTGTTCCTGTTTCAAGCGCGTGGGCGATGACGTTCGTCAAAGAAGATCAGTCGCGCATTTTGTAATCCAAGGGGCGAAGGAGCACGCACAGTCGAGTGGCACATCGAGGCACATCGGGCTGAGTCGGAACTGAGGTATGCGGGCTGCTTAGCGCCATGAGTTCGTGTCGTGCATGTGCTGCGAACATCCCAGGTGCAGGCGTGGGATCGCATATGTCATATGCAGAGTGTATCTGTGTTGCACAAGTTACAGGTGGCTGTGGTGGCGGTGACGCGTGTAGAGGGTCAATTGCATAATGTTGGTGAGACTCGCCTCACGCGTGGCTTGACTTTGGCCTTGATTCAGGATGAAGGTGACTTTGTTGGTGATTGCGAGGCATCTGGAACCGCGCAATGTTTGGACACGCCGTTTGCGAACGATGTCATTGCCGTTGACGTGGACCAGCATGGCCGGTCGAGGGCGTCGGGATGTCGGTATGTGTTGGACATGCCGCGAAGCTTCTTTCACACCTGCGCGCTGAGTCGCTGCCGCGCCACAAATCCGCCAGGCACCAGACCAGGATGAGTGGTGCAAGTCTTCACTCGGGCTCTCTCGCATCGCGGTGAGAGGGAGCAGCTGACGCGACACGTGTTGCTCGATGGACGTATCGGTGCGGACCGTGCCCGTCAGGAGACTCTCAGCATCGTCCGGGCCGGGCGAGGGACGACATCGCGATGCCGTCGCTGCGAGTGGCCTCGACGGGATGCTGAAGAGCTGCCTCTGCGGGTGAAGATAGGAGTGGAGTAGCGGCTGGGCCCCATATGTTTGGTCACGATTGCATGAAGGGGATGTGTGAAGCAGGGCAAGTTGCAGAGCAGAAGATTCCAGTCGGTGTTGTCGGCACTTTGTTCGTCAGAGTTTGGCGCTAGTGGAGGGCTTGGCGGGCGACATGGATGCGCTGCTGTTTGGGACGAACCTGAAAAAAGTGGCCGTTGCGTCAGAACACGGTAACACGCAGGTGAGAGTCGCGCAGGAATGGCCAACCGCCCCATCGCAAGCGCACCAGCTCCACGTTGTTGGCAAGTATTGACTACTTCTTCACGTCCAGACACATCTTTCCTTCTGCTGCACCTCTTCTTCACTTCACTTGACCTGTCCGTCAGCTGCAGCTAGACGACTAAACCGCTTCCCGTCACATCACCTGCCGTCTCGAAGTTTCCGACCACTTCAAGGGCAATCACGAGCGACTGGCACCACCTCCTGCCCATGAACTTGCGACGCCAGACTTCCACACCACTTTCCCCGAACAACTTCCACTACCACCTGCTATACGACAGACGGTAGCCTCACCGCTGCCAACTCGCCCACCATGGCGACCAATTTGACTGTCTCGCTGTGAGTACCACACTCAATCCTCCTCTATACAGCACCTGCTCACATCTTGGCAGCTTCTTGCCCAATACCATCTCCTTCAACGAACTTCCCGCCAAGGAGCGTCGCCGTAGTCCGCCGTTCAAGTTGAGCCAGCGCATCAGCTCCACGAATGATCTCCCCAACTCGACGACGAGCCTCCTCAATGGCCAGATAGCTCCCATGACACCGACTCTCGAAAAGGCGATCGCCAACGAGCAGTTTTTCACGCCCGGCTCCATCGATGCGGCCAAGCGACTGTTCGCCAAGCCAGGCGATCCACGCTCCCTCCTTCGCAACGATGTACACGCCGAGTGGGGCTCGCAAGCCATTTTCAACCAGCCGCGATCTCGTGCTGGTCCCCTCCCTTCAGCTTCGATACAGGACTTTGCCTCGGCATACGACAAATACCGTGAAGAGGAGGATCGGAAGAAGAGAACAGCAGCAAAGAAAGTCACGAGAGGCTCACCTTCCCAACTCCAAGCCAGCCGCTCAGGCAGCTCGGAAAGAGGTTTTGAGGGCAGATCATTTACTGTGCAGCCGGCCGTCCATGGCAACGGTGGCCTTGTCAATGCCGTTCGTGAGGTCTCCGACATCGATCCCGCGAATGATCAGCCGGTCGATACCACGTGGATCGGCACACTCGGAATGCCTACCGACGCGCTACCGGAGAGCACCAGAGAAGAGATACACGATCGACTGATCAATGATTATCATTCCGTGGTCGTTTACTGCAGTGACAAGGACATCGACGGCCACTATGCTCACTACTGCAAGACCATCCTGTGGCCCATCTTCCACTACCAAGTGCCAGATCACCCCAAGAGCAAAGCCTATGCCGATCACAGCTGGGAGTTCTACCGGAATGTGAACAGGGCTTTCGCCGATCAGGTGATAGCCAGCTACAAGCGTGGCGATACGATCTGGGTGCACGACTACCACCTGCTGTTGGTCCCTGGTATGGTGAGAGAAAAGCTGCCCGACGCAAAGATTGGCTTCTTCCTCCACACCGCCTTTCCGTCTTCCGAAGTCTTCCGATGTCTGTCGACGAGAAAAGAGCTGCTCAACGGCATGCTCGGAGCCAATCTCATCGGCTTTCAGACCGAAGAGTACGCCTCGCACTTCCTCCAGACATGCAGCCGGCTGTTGGCCGTTGAGACCACTGCCGAGGGTGTGCAAATCGACGAACACTTTGTCAACGTGACGTGCGTCCCAGTCGGCATCAACCCTCCACTTTTCGAGGAGACTCTTGCCAATGACGAGGTTCAAGAGTGGGTGGCAACCATCAAGAAGAAGTACGAGGGCAAGAAGCTCATTGTTGCACGCGATCGCCTGGACCACGTGCATGGCGTCCGCCAGAAGCTGCTGGCGTACGAGCTGTTCCTCAACAGATATCCAGAATGGCGCGACGACGTTGTCATGGTGCAGGTGGCAACATCAACCAGTGAGCAATCGGAACTTCTAGCCACTGTCTCCGATATTCACACCCGCATCGACTCCGTACACAGCACGCTTGCCCACCAGCCTCTGGTATTCCTCAAGCAAGACATCGCATTCGCACAATACATCGCTCTGTTGACCGTGGCTGATGGGTTAATGGTATCTGCTCTCCGAGACGGCATGAACCTCACACCTCACGAGTTCATCTACTGCCAGGATGGTCGAGGTGGCGAGAAGAAGTACGGACCATTGATCCTGAGTGAGTTCACCGGTAGCGCCGCAGCCCTCGGAAAGGAATTCATCTCCATCAATCCTTGGGACTTTTCGGGCATGGCCGATGCGATCAAGCAAGGTCTGGAGATGAGTGACGAGGAGAGGAAGCGTCGATGGGAAATTCTGCACGACATTGTCCTCAAGAAGACTGGTGCCAACTGGATGCGTGAATTGTCGAGACAGCTCGACACCGTGTACGAGGAGCACCACCAGCGAGCTTCCGCGTCAGTGCCACGTCTCAACGTCTCTGCTCTGGCCGACAAATACAAGGACTCAGAACACCGCCTCTTCATCATCGACTACGAAGGCACTCTGGCTCCGCATCGCACGACCTCCGGGGTCCCATTGGGCTCTCCGGCGCGTGTTCTTGACACCTTGAACGACGTCATGACCGACCCCAAGAACGTGGTCTATGTCATGTCTGGTCGCAAGCCAGACGAGCTGGAAAATCACTTCCGCACATTGCCAAAGGTTGGACTGATCGCTGAGAACGGTTGCTTCGTTCGAGATTTCGGAGTGGAGAACAACGAATGGACTTCGTTCGTCGACCTTAAGGAAGTCGCGACGTGGAAGTCCCAGGTCAGAGGTATCCTCAGCTACTACTCGGATCGCCTGGAAGACAGCTACATCGAAGAGCGACACTGCAGCATGCTTTTCCGCTACGAGAAGTCGGGTGACCAGGAAGCTGCAGTACGTTTCGCAGGTGAATGTGCAGACCAGATCAACGGCGCTTGCAAGAGTATGCGTATTCGCGCCGTGCCCATCAAAGGTGCCGTTCTCATCGAGCAGGAAGATTTCAGCAAAGGCACTGCTGCAACCCACATCTTTGACGCACTGTGCAAGGACAGCAAAGGCTTGTCGGCGCCAGACTTCATGGTCATCGCCGGAGATGACCGTGAAGACGAGATCATCTTCAAATGGGCCAATGAGCTCGGAAAGGACGGCAAGGTCAAGGATGTCTTCACCGTCACCGTTGGCAAGCGCAACACTCTGGCTCAGGCGACCCTCACTCAAGGCGCGACGGGTCTCCTCACTGTCCTGCAACGTCTCGCTAAAATCTCAATCGACTCGCTGCCTCCGGACTACTTCGCCATACCGAGGCACAAGACGTTTCCTTCTTGAGCGCAGCCCGTTCCATGAACAAGTCGATCTGCCCTTCGAGGGTCCTACTGGCTGGCCACGTGGCATTCCTTCACAGAGACGTCTCGAGTACAGAATTTGCTTGATTGCCTTTTTCCACACACAGAAGTGCGAGATGATAGCGAAGATACCTCAGAAATTCACTATGAGCAGGTTTGGTAACCTTTTTTGTTGTTCTCCAGGCGTTGTAGCGCGAGGTAGACGGGAATCAATCAAGTACGCATGGGAGTAGAAAGGGGGGTTTTTGTAGAAGTAAGCAGCAATGCCTGAATGCCACGACATGCTACAGAGTTTCCCGTGCGAGTGAATGAATTACATTGTGTTCTTCCTGCCCCCTCCTTCCTTTGCCTCCTGCGCATGGATTCCTCTAATAAGGAATACCATTCGTCAACAACTGGAAGTAATCATACACAGCAGTCGAATTACTCCTCTCACTCCAATGCACCAACTTCCTCACAAACTCCGCCGCCTCCCGTTCACTCTTCTCCAACACGAATCTCTCCTTGAAATGCTGCAGCGTCTGGGGCTTGAAACACGGCAACCCCGAATCCAGCATTGTCAAAACAATATGACTCAGCTGTTCCACATGTTGTCGTGCAGCGAGGAAGACTTTGACGCAGAGCTCCTCAAAGTGCTTGTAAGACTGCGAATGCAGTCCACCCATGACAGCAACCATTTCAGGCGTAAGTTTGAAAGGAGCACGTTCAAATTTCACGCCTCCAGGTGCGATATCGAAGCAGAAACCGAAATCGATGTGTAAGATGTGGCCAGCGTCATCGACCATGATGTTTCCGTTATGGCGATCTTTGAATTGGAGGAGGTAGGATATGATGCTGTAAGCAGCCATGGATTTGATGAAATTAGACCGAGCGACTTGGAATTTGATGCTGTCTTCGCTGCCGTATTTGGAGACGAAGTATTCGTACAGACCATTCACGGCTTCGCGGCCCAGCATGTCGCGGGAAATACTGTTGGGGAGAACGTCGATGACACCGCAGCCTGGAGCGGTGGCTGTGACGCGGTAGGGGAAGACGTAGACGTCCAGGCCCACGGAGTTGAAGATCCCGCGGAAGGCGGCGATGAGTTGGAGGGCGAGGACGTCTTGGCGGCAGTCGTCGCCGACTTTGAAGATGGCGGATTGCCAGACTTCGTAGGTGCGCTTTTTGGCGACTTCCTGCGAGGATGCGGAGCTCTCGGGCTCGGCCTCTTCTTTGCGGATACGAAAGGTGGCCATGAAAGGCGCTTTTGCATGAGACTGGAGTGGTTTGCCAGATTTGCGGTCGATACCAATGACGACTCCATCGGGGTTGGATGGAAGGTAGACACCGACGTCGACATCGATTTTTCGCAGTTCTTCTTCAATCTTGGCTTTCTTTTCTGGCTTAGGGCGCTTGATGAGCGGCTTCAGCGTACCTGAGATGCCAGTGACTTTGGCAAAGAAGTCGAACTCGCGTTCGTAAAAGTCCTTGTCTTCGGGGACGAAGCTGGCAATCAGCGAGTTCATGACACGATCGAAGACGGGCTTCGCCGGATCAGGGACCTCGGAGTCTTCATCTTTGTAAGCATTCGCTTTCAAGTTCCAGATGATCTGATGGGCGAAAAGTCCGGAGAAGACTCCTGTTTCGACAATGTATCTCTCAACGTAGCCGAGAGCGTCATACCGAAGTGTTTGCACGATTTGCGGTACGTAGAAGAAGGTCACATCCACTGAGTGGCTTTCCAGTGCACGCACAGCATATTGAACAACCAAAGGATGGTTCTTGTATGCCGGCATGAAGTATGTGACAGCAGCCATCGGGTTGAGAGATGCCCAGTACAGCAGATATTTGAGCTGATTCTTGACGTCTGCTGGCAATTCTGATGCCAACAAGATGTACAGGGCATCCGGCTCGTGAATTGCCTTCTCAGGCTGACGAAGTAGATACTGTCGGATGTTGGTCTTCAATGCAGCAGAGTGCGGAAAGCGAGCGGCGAGTTGAACAGCAATACGTGGGTCCTCCCGCCAAGCTGTGTCGAGCAATCCAGATAGGGCGCTCTCCTGCGTTTGCAACTCTGAATGTGAAGGCGCGGCTGTTCCTGCAGCATCCTGACCCAGCGGACCGATCCACACTGTCAATCTGCCAACTTCATGCTTCATGAGCTGTAGCAGAAGAGCCTCTTTTTGCTGCAAGGTCGGCAAAGCTTTCGTCGTTTTGGCGCCAATGCCGCTGAGACTGGCGAGCCTACTAGAGACATCGCCCAGCAGCTTCCGCTCTGCTTTCAGCTGCAGCCTATTGCTGCCAAACGACCATCGTGGTGGGACGGCGAACCAGGCCAGACCTGCCGAGACCACGGCGTCTTTCAACCTCCATTGAGTCGTCGTGCTAAGATTCGTGCAGTACTCCAAAACATTCAAGCCGAGTAAGATGATATGAAAATGCACTTCTCGCGCAAGGGGCTGCGTGAGACCGTTCTTCATCCGGAACAAGGTGGTGCGCATCAGACGGGCATACACTCGCTCGGTTGGGGCAGACGTCAATCTGGAGGCACTGAAATGGCTTGACAGGAAGTGGGTGAGTGCCAAGTGAGGTGCGACCAGCTCTTGTGTTATCTTCTCGCGCCTCTTTGTCTGCTCCCAGCTTGATGGAGCGAACTCTTCTTTCAAGTAGAAAGGGTCCAAGTGATGAAGAGACGTCGAGAAGAAGCCTTTCCCAAGGCGTACTGAGGTCTCCCACCCGGTGGCAACCTCCACCAGGACTCTCGACTCCAAGCTTGGGTTCTCTTTGATTACACCAAGCCACAGAGAAATGCCCAATCTGATGGACTGCTTGGTGAAGATGGCGAACGGAATAGCCACAAAGTCTTGAATGAGTGCAACGCGGTCTGATGCGCTTCTGCTGATGACACCAGCCGCCTTGCGCAATGTTGTGCCCACTTCTTCGAACCGGACATGTTCGTTTCGGCGCAGGCGGAGTGACAGGTTTCTAAGTTCTTGTGCTTCGTCCTTTTCAGCACTGTTCACATCGAGCAGAGCTGGCCTTGCTTGGCCTTGGTAATCAACAAGTGCCCATTCATTGTCCAAGTCGAGTTTATTATCGATCTGACGATACTGCAGACGTGTCGTGTATTGTGCAATAAAGTCAGAAGCGGTATTGATTCCTAAAGTCCTTTGGCTGTCCAAACTCGTCAAGCGCTGGTCACTCGCAGGAATGAGCTCGCCCATTTCAACAGCAAACGATCGGCCAAGTGCGATGTGACCGTACGCACCGTCGTCTTCGTAATCTTCGAGATATGCTTGGAGAATGCCTTTAACATCAAGAGGCGCGACACGAACGGCACGTGTGACCCATGCCTTGCATTTCTGGTAGAACGATGAGAGTGTCGTTTGACGGAACTGAGCATCATCGGAGAGCTGAATAGAGACATTGGTCTTGTCCGACGTATACCGGGTTTTGAACGAGTACTCATCTGTTTCTGTGTCAAGACATGCTTTCCACATCAGCGTGAGTATCTCCAGTAAGGCAAATAATGAGGACTTCTGGCATAGTGCAGAAGGAATTTGGTTGATAATTCGGTCACAAGCAGCAACAGCAGCCACTTGCACCTTGGCAATGCGGTGACAGCAGCCTTCGAAGAAAGCGGCGAGCTGAACTGCCACTTGAGGTGCCGCAAAGTCTTGACGCTTGCCACGCAGAGCTTCTTGCAAATAGGTCTCAACGTTGCTGCTGGACACCGCAAGCATGCAGTTATTGAGGGGCCCGGTCTTGACGCAACTTTCGAGAAAGTATGGCAGCGCGGCAGTACAATCTCCTCCGCGGGCACGGAGAGTGGAAACCAGCAGGGCCGCGTTGAGAAAAACGCACTCTTGATAATTCAAGTTTCGAAGGTCGGTCTCGCATTGAGGCAAGGCAGTCTTCAAGGCATGTCGCTGCGTATCGAGCGCTCCATCGCTCTTTCCTCTTCGCAGGACTGGGTCGAGGTCGATCCCGCTGTCGGGCATGTCCACTCTAGCCTCATCCACCAATGGTAAACTGTAAAGGGCGATCGTTTGCAAATCATTTACATGGTCCTTGACATGTTGCGAGTTGAGGGTATAGCCGTGCACGACGACGTTGAACCACGCGTCTCGGCCCAACGCACGCACTTCATCCTCTTCTTCAAAGACAGGTGTCGTCTGCGTGTCGTGCGATACAAGCAATGCGAGTGGATGGAGCAACGAAGCGATGACCTTTTGCACAGAGGAGGTGTCAACACTCTTGCCTCCTGAAGGCTCGCCAGTGCTGACGAATTGTGCTAGAAGGTGGCGAACATAGACTTCGAAAAATGGCGTATCCCTCTTAACGTGTGTTGAGATGCGACTGCGAGCTTCAAGTACGGCGGAGCTGAGAAGCGAATTGTTCTGGGTAAGAGCTTCGATATTCACCTTGGAGTAGAAGCGCAATAGACCTTTCAATTCTGTAACACCACCAGACAGACCAAGCGCTGCGGTCTCGATGATAATGCGGGCGTCGACAACCGCGCTGATCTTGTTGATCTTCTGCAGTAGCATCGAGGAGACCAGAGCGGTGAGCTGCGCCTCGCTGCGAGCCACGGCAATGGCAACCACTGCTTGCACGACCGTGCCATAAGCTGTTGCGGTGTCATCTTCGTCACTGAGCACGAGGGAAATCGAGCTCCCCGCGCCGGGATGTGATGTGAATCCGTTCTGGTGTACACTGAAGCTGCTGTCGAAGATGGTAGATTTGTTGTTCGTCTGTCCGTCTGCATCTACACTGAGGACATTGCCCAGGCTGTACAGGGTGCTGATGACGATGTCCTGTGAGAGTGGCTTCAAGACGCGTGCGAGACACTCACAAGCGACGGCCGAAGTCGTCGGGGTCATTCTTCCATTGACAATCAATCGGGGTAAGGATCGCGTCAATGTCGTCGCCACAGTTTCGGACAGAGTCGCAAGAACCGCCATCGATTTGAGTACTGTCTTGGCCAGGTCTTCGTCCATCATCTGATCTGGATCGGCAGTGATCGCATTAAGCCAATCGAGAAGTACATCGTCGTTCGGCGTGTTTCCGTTCAATATGTAGCAGCAGAGAAAACTGCGCAAGGCGCTCGCTTTGACTTCTCGTGCTTGCTTCTGCTGCCAAATGGAGCCAAGTTTGAGGTAGTCCGCCTCGTCGTCCAAAGATCTGATCTCGCTCGTGACAAGGTCGGTGAGACTGCTCACAAGTCCACTCGCTGAATGCATCTGACTTTGGTACCGGCGTGGGCCTTGACGTAGAAGAGTGTCCAGTAGCTCGGTCGAGGTGAGCGGCTCGATGACTGGCAGCAGTTCCAGCGTGCTTTCCTCGACAACGCGCATGAAGGCTTGCTGAACCAGCATGGCACCGAGAGGTCGACCTTGCGTCGCGTATTGATTGTCCCAGCGCTTCCATTGAAGAGCGGCCCGATTTTGGGTCGATGCATTCCGGATCGCTGAGAGAGCGCCTTCCAAAGAGACCATGAATTTCTCAGACAGAACCCTCCTCAGTTGGGGGAGCAGATTGATTCGCTGCTCTGGAGACCATACTTTGACGTAGTCTGCGATACCATTGAAGAATCCCAGCAATGCCACGCTGATCCTCACCACCCGAAGAGTGTCATCGGTGATTTCGTACTCAGTCTCTCCTTCTGGCAACGGCTTGAGCCAGGCAGTGTCCTCGGCAGCTTTTGTCACCTCTTCGATCGCACCTTCAACAATACACCAGGTCTCGGTGCGAAGTGAAGGATGATTGAGCCCCAGGGCCAGTACAGCTGTGGTCAAGTCGTAGGACAAAGTCTCCCAGGGGGGCAAGCGCTGATGTAGAGAGGTCGGACCAAAGGCCTGCCGATGCGCTTCTGCCACGTACGGAGACAATTGGCGCAGCAGAGCCTCTGCATCTTTTGTCGTCTGAACCAGCGGCGCTGCCTTGCAAAGTGCGACTAGGACCTCCAACTCCTTGACCCGAATGGGAATTGAGGAGACTTGATGGGCTTTGCCAGTGGTTGTTCCCCCATTCTGATATCCCTCGTTGCCTGCATTGCTCAGTGCGCACAGTCGTTGTAAGTCTTGCCCGTCATCTTGTGTTCCGGCGGCCTCGGCGGAGAGCTTCGCGAGTCGTTCGAGCGCATCGCGGCGGAAGTTCCTGGATGTGCTGTGTGCCTCCTTTAGCATGGATCTCCGCGTGGATGCCCAGGGCAATACCTACATATTCATGGTCACAGCCTGTTGTCGCTGGCGACTGCAGCAATTCAAGTGCGCCAGGAAGCAGGTTGCTGCCGCACTCGTGGTCGAGCTCGAAACACGAGAACGTGTCGCTGATGCACGTTGACGTCGGAAGCTAAGACGCCACAGTGGCTGGTGGCACAGCCACAAAACACGACTCAGGCACAGCTTGCTTCCTAACCTTCACCTTCACCTTCACGCGTTCGCACAAAACTTGTCAATGACTGTGCACGCGTGCGTACGTGGCATGGGACTTTTCACGAGGCTACGGACCGCCCTAACCTGCGCGACGTCTGGTCAATTCTGCACGGTTGTTGCTCCATGGACATCGAGGCCCGGAAAGTGCGCTGCCGCGACTACTCTGCAGCCCCTCACGGTCGCCTGTTGGTCCAGCGTAGCAGTTACACCGGAGCACCACCCGCGTCGACCTGGAGTTCAGTATACATGGTCGGATTGAGCGTCTGAGTCTGGCGCGCCTGAAACACGTGAAGCGCGTTGCTGGTCTGCAACGAGGCACATTGCTAACGTTACCCCTATGGACTGATTAGCAATTCTATAAGAGCCTCCGTCCTAGTGGTGAAATGTTCCGCTACGCTGCTCTTCGTCGCCAATGTTCCTCCTACTCGGCGAAGTGCTACCTCCGCTAGAACCTGCCTCGTAGCCTGCCGATATAGAGGCGGTTATGCGCATTAGCCTATTTACCTAGCTGCTAGTTACTGTTCTCCGATCGCTCTAACAACATCTCGGCAATACGGTTTACTGTTATTAGGCTTAGCAATAACTCTACGTAGCAAGTCTAATTAAACGGGTCCTCTCTATTATAAATTTGCCGGAGCCTTTACCGATATGCCCGTCTCTTAGTTAGGCTTCCTTTAATAAAAGCGGCGGTAGACCCTAGGTACTATTCCGAATAATGTCCTACTTGTTACTGCGCCTTACGTGCAATAGCTTAGATAAATTCTAGCTACTATTGTATATAGACTTAGTAACTTAGTCCCTTTATCTTTACGTTAGTAGCTAGTCTTATCTACGCTCTCGCTAGAAAGCGTTATATACTTAAAGAAGCTTCTAAGGATTCTAGTTAACGGATACGTACCTACTGCAGCCTATAGTATAAGAGTACCTACTCTCTTCTAATAGAATAGAGATATAATCTTTATAAAAGACTATATTAGATAGATAGATAGATAACTCTTATATA
>PNEN01000270.1:16279-28551 GCA_002933655.1 Cercospora berteroae | reverse complement strand
CAAAGGAGCGTGCTGCAGGCACAAAGGGCTTCGAGTTAATTCATTCCAGCACACGCAGGTCAAATGACGAAGTGGCGAGGAGCAGGGTGCACCCGACGCAGGAGATTATACATGATATTGTTAATCAAAACACGGCCTTCTAAACATGGATATTGAGCACTTCGTCGGTCTTCTCTAATGTTTCAACGCCCGAATTAGTGAATCTGAACTCGTACGCGGGACGTGCTTGCCCTTGAGAGATCATGGTCTGGATTTGAAGTACCTCAAAGAAGCGACAATATGTCAGATCAAACGCCGTCCCCCAAGCGCAGCCATCGAACGACCGCAACTCAGACAGCCCTGCGCAAGCGCATCTCCTCAAGCATATCATTCCAAGCATTCGTGCTCTAAGCATTATTGTGTCAGCACAGCGTATGTGGGCTACTCCCAGGCATTTACAGAGATGAAGCCCTGCAAGATATGACCTGACGAATACCAACCAGCCGCAATGGTTTCTGTAATCGCCGGAGGCGCTCGAGAACCACCTCATCCCCCGGCACCCAGCCTGCTGCCGGATGACCCACGACCGGTACCTATGCCTCGTTGCGTGCGTTGCAACGCCAAGTTCAAAGACTTGGAACGATTCGTCACTCGGACAAGCAATCGCAATCAAAATAGTGGCCGACCATATCTAAAATGCATGCCATGCCGAAAATTTGTGACCTGGCTCGACACTCGGGGGATCAGTGAGAACGGTCCAAGGTGCTACTGCGACCTACCTTGCCGCCTGCTAGTCGTCGGAAAATACGGCAAAGATACTCCTAGGGGTTTGCACTACGTGTGCAGTCTGGGTTGCTGCGATTACTTCTCGGTTGCCAAGACCAATCAAGATGAACAGGCTGTGGTTACAGAAGAGCTCCTCGAGATGTTTATGCAGCTTCGGATTCTCTAAGTCCGCAGCAAGCATGCAATTTGAGGCAGAGAGCAACAGCCAATATCATAGTCACTCCGTACTACTCGCCATAGTCATTCCTTTACCATTACTCTACTGGTCCCTTCTTTCACTGCCGTCAGTCCCAGGCATATTGCTGGGTTTTGGCGACAGGCAAGGACTCTATCGAACGCATCCCGCCTAAGACCATATTTCCCGGCAGTGCCACCAAGATCTCTATCAATCAGATAGAGAAGAGGATATGCACATCGCCGCCGTTCATGTACTTCATCTTTCTTCGCGCTCAAAGCTAGGCCACCTGAATGGGTTTGGATATATTCAGCAGGCTGCCTTTTCCGAGCCAGATGCCGACCGTCGCGACCATCTGGACTTGGCATGCCATCAATACCCGCTGAGCCGTCCCGCGTTCTGATAGATACTGACACCTGTATCAAAGACGACTTTGCCGACATCGACCGTGCTTGCAACCTTCGCAGAGGCTGGATTGATGCGGTCTTCTGCTGCAAACAGAACAGGAAGGCTCATCTACCGCGATGTCAGACCACTTTGCCAAGCGATATGAATCCCTTTCTGCGTACAACTCGTCTAATAGCGGCTGACTGAAAGAATCGCAGGACTCACAGCGCTGAAAGTAGACTCGAGCGTTGTATCGGTTGCTATGGTATCTTCGTATTGTCATAGCGAATTGCTTACTGGTTACCCAAAGGTACAGCAGCCGTTCCTTCGCCCCTGCCTGCTAGTCACCATGCCTAACGAGCTGGTCCTGTTTATGTGCTTGGGAATATGTGTTGTTCGACATTTGAGACTTTTCTGTCTGTGGCCATTCTATATGATTCCCAAGTATGTGGTCCATTGACCTGTCCAAAGCATCCACGTGCCACTACTCTTCGGACCGGGGCACGGAGATCAAGGCCTACCAGACCCTCAGGCTCATTGAGCCGTGTGCGTAAAGTGGTACGGTGCCTGTGTGCGAGTGCGGCAATACGACTTCCGCACGGCCATCTGCACCAGATCGCGTTGCTCTTTGTCTTCGTTCATGCCGTGCCTCAAGAGGCGTGGGAATCATTTCGTGGGAGAGGTGGAAGTATTCGTGAGAGCCCCGACGCCGTGATCTCTGGCAGCGGTGCCCGTGCCGGTTCCGTCCTATCGCGTGCCGAAAGCCGCCTGTATGACACTCAAGGATGCAGCTAGAGGACTCGCGATCAGATCAAGTTAGAGGCGAAGGAGCAGAGTGCTTGCTCGAGAGCACCTGAAACAGCCGCACCAAATGGCAAAGGCGCGATGCGAGGCAGGAATGAGGACGGAGAGCAGCTAAGAGAGCTCTCTGCGAAGATATGCTTGCTAATGTAGGAAAAATGGCTACCGTGGATCAACCTTGTGTATTCTGGCCCTTAGCTTCGCGCCCGCGATGTTGTTCAAAATACTAGCTTACGCACCCGACCGCCGATTGTGTTTCCGTGTCGTATGTAGACACGTAGGGCTTCTGCCGAACTTATGACCTAACAACATATAGCACTCTCTTGCCTCCGCTCTTGCTGGGTAGCGACGTTATAATCTGGAAGAGCACTCCATTGCATAGCCCTAGCATCGTCTGGTCGCTTAACACTGGCTTGATCGGCTGCGATATTACGCACCTCGTCTCGCTTATGTAGCAGTACCTAATGGCGTTGCACCACCTCGTTCCTTTCTAGTACGCAATATGTGGCACCATCTTGTACAACTCATCGTCGATGAATAATGTCTCAGACGTGCTCTGGTCTATTAAGGGGAACGTAATCTTAACCTTGATGCCATTCCAGTCCGATTCTACGTACCTGCTCAGGTAGTCGGTCTTGCTTGTATTCGCGCTTGCGGCTCTGTTCTTGTTGTCGTTCGATGGCAGTAGTAAATGGCTTGGCATGAATTCGTCTATGCAGGGAACAAATCTCCCGTATTTGGTTACGATTAGGGTAACGTGCATAGTTCTAAACACCCACGCATTAGGGGAGTGGTTCCTAAGTACACTATACGCCCTAGCCGAGCCTACGTTGTAGTCCATAATAGTAGTCAGATAGCTGCCCATGGCCGTAAACTTGTAACCGAGGTTCATCTTGTCTGTTAGCCAGCGCCGATTGGGGACGATGTATTTAAATACACTCGTGTATATTCCCATGTCCTTCGATGGAACCATATCCTTGCATGTAAGGCGGACGTTCAACGCATCCAGCGGTGAGAGCCAATACATAATCTCGTCTCTAATTGGCCCCAGCCTCATAATGGATAGAATGTTCGCGTTGGTTGTTATATTCGTGTCACATCCGAGAACTGCAAAATGCTTGCTCAAATGCTAAATTCCTTTGAAAGCGGAAAGTCGTGCACGAGACCAGGAAGCCAGCAGCTAATATTGCAGGATTGTGAAACGATGGAGCTACCCTAGACAGTCCTTAAGAGATGAGGTGTGCAACACGAACCCCCGCTTCGCTGGATCTCTTGTCAGTCTATGCATATTGAGCTATACGAGAATGCACAATTGCAGTAGCCCGTCCGATATGTAGCTACACGAAGCAGGCACTGCTAGAACGCTAAAGCCTAGGCCAATGAAGAGTCTTGAGGAGATTGTGCCGGGAATTGCGGCTTCTGCTCACCATGCTTACATGGTTCATCCGCCGTCATAATACGAGCGAGCCCTGTACTGCAGAGAGCTGAGTGATGCTTTGTCAGGTGTGGCTTCTGCCGCGCAACCAGTGAAGCCGACAGCTTCCCCTGCTAACGCTGTTTCACGCTAGCAATAAGGCATTTCTGGACACAAGGCATGTTTGGGACACGCATTGAATGCATTGTTCTTCTTTGCTCGACGCATCTACAATACGGACGAGACTATGACGGTCGTCGATGTAAATGTGGCGAAGACGCTAGAGAGCCTTGAAACGAGAGACGCAAGTATCAACTAGCTCAGAACGCCCCAAGATAGCAAGAATATACGTTCATCGGCGAGCGCGCAAGCTATAATTACAACCGCGCTACATTTTCCATAAGGACAGCGCATTTCACGTGGCTCGTTTGGCACGACTGTAGGGTGCTCTGTCGTAAGCTTCGTTGGTCGGAGGAATAGTAGTCTTCGTATGTAACTATTACCTGCCTAGAAAATAACGCAGGCCAATTCGCACAGCAGGTCAGATTAATGGAGCGAGCTTCCTGGTTATGACGCAACGTCCATCCCTCGTTTCGTCCTGTTCTTCTATTTAGCTGTGCACGGATCGAGCCCGCATGAGCTGCCCCTAAGCCTTATCTGTCTGCCATTCGTACTATCATCAGCCACCTTGACTCAGCATAGCCCCAAGTCGGTTTGTTGCGAGCGTGACTGTAGGAGGTTACTCGGCGAGAGTGCCACCGGCAGCGAGTGCGACCATGCTCTCTCTGATTTCGTCACACATAGCAGCTCATGGACAGCGACAGCGATAGCACGCTCAGCATTAGGTACGAGCACCATCGTATGAGCTTCGTGTACGTAGTAGTGGTTAGTGGCCGAAAAAATGTTCTCGGAGTAATAAAATCTGCTCTTAGGCCAAGCGAGTCATCCCAAGTCTCTGCAGATATGCAAACAAAGATCCGTATGGCACATCCGGGTACAGACTCTGCCAATAGGCTGCAAAACTTTCTGCAAAATGGTGAGTAAGATGCAGTGAAGTAGTCGTGGCTTTGGTACCTTCAATTGGCCCATCTGAACCGAATCCCAGCAATTCGAGAACCGCGGGCCAGAAGATGTAAAGCACTCCGAGGGCAACGATGGCACAAACAATCCCGACCATGAGAGGGTGTTCTTTTGCAAATTGCTCTGCGAGCTCTGGAATTTTGGCCGCCTCACAAACTGCCCAATCCACGGCAGCTTCCATAGTAGAAGCCATGTCTTTTCCAGACCTCAGCAAGTCTTCTATCGCCGAGAGCAACGCTTTCGCAGTCCATGCATCCCACCATCCCGAGTCGCGCACGATTTCTTCAAGTGCCCGTGTGGCTTTCTCTGGTGCCGCTGTGGCCGTCAAGAGCACGCCAAGCACCTCGCTGATAGTATCGGCACGGTCTTTCGATGGTTCGTCCCTGAAGTGACCGTGGCTCTTCTCGGCGTAGATGGTGGTCGTTGCATTTCCTGTCCTGCTTTTGCGGCGCCTGCATATGCATTTCGCAATAGATGTGAACATCTTTGTACAATTGTAGTTGTTTCCGAGGACAAAATTCAGAAAGATGTACGAGTGGAAGGTGTCTAGTAGATGTCATGTTCGAAGCGCGTTCCAACGCTAATGCTCGGATGCACGCTTGCAACCCGCGGCAGTCAAGTAACCTGAAGCGAGGCGGAGCTACAGCTCTCCCCATCCAACCGGTTGAATTCGCGCCGAGAATGCAGATGCAGGGCGAAGGTGGGCGTCACAACCCGGCCTGTTGCAGCCTGAAGGCTCAGTAGCCAATCACTCCCTTGCGCTCACAGGGAATGGATCAAGCGAGGCCAAACGAATGTGGAGGATTGTAACGATCTCTTGTAGTCCTGCACGACTCGCTGCCCTTCATTTCAACATCACAGGTGCGGGAGCGGCGAGCTCGACTGCAAGCTGCCCAAAGTGAGTTCATGTCGCTGCAACTGAGAGTTCCGAGGGAATAGCTATGACTGCTAGCACTCAGCACGTACCGCAACGTAGCCCTATTGTTGTTCCGGCAGATCAATGCCAGCAACGCAAGTTGCATCAGACATGATCGACTCGCTTCAGCGACGCGAGCGGTGAGGTCAGCAGGCAATAATATTGCGCCATGCAATGACGCATATATCGTAAAATTAGTATCTGCATAAGGGCGGTGATGGTGCTGCAGGGATTCAAAACATTAGCAACAATCATTGCTCGCCCCTGCGCATCAAGACGGTAGAGATAGGTCGAACTGCGAGTAACGCAAGAATGCGCGGGCTGCTGCATGCCAGCGACTGAGTCATTTCCTCTAGTGAAGCACATGCTGATCGACGATATCCAACATGCTCTGAAGCTCCGCAAACGTCTTGAAAATCGCTTGCCACTACGACTTGGCTGCCCGGGCGCCAGTAGACCCTCTACTTTCAGAACTTCCATAGCCACTTCTGTGGCCATCTGAAAATAACGGTGGTCTGTTCATTTTGCTTGAAGAAAACCAGCCCATTGACCCATTGCACAGTAGTCAGACGCGGCCCAGCTATGGTGTCTTCCACTTCAACACCAAGTGAAACTTGGGACTGTCGATGACGGCCATCGCCGCCAGAACCGGCGTACCATGAGGCAAAGACCCCCGTTGCCGGTTTCATCAGACCAGTAAACAAGCCGCAGGGTAGTGCGTCTTCGTGCATACTTACTAGCTGCAACGGCTTCCCGACCCTGATCGCCTCTACCACCGACTCGGCCATCAAGTCCATGTGCTGCTTGACTGGAGACGGATCAGCGTCAAGCATATCTTGTTCGAGATAATGCTCAATTCTCCCAGTCAGAAAGTGCAATGCTTGGTCGTAGTTCCTCAATTTGATCAGTGCTTGATGTAGACAGTCTCGTTGGAAATTGTTCAGGCCTTTGTTGTGATACTTCCGACTCCATCGAGGAGCAGGTGGCCATGAACGAGTAGATAAGGCCCCACTGAATCTCCAAACATGACCTTTCGCGAGGATTCCTTCATAGCTCAAAGAGACTCCATGTAGGCGGCACGTTTTCAGGTACGACAGATCTTTCCCTTCGACGGGTACGTCAAATTTGTCGAAAGTAATGTATTGCAGGTAATTGGTTAGATGCATATCTGTCGGAAGCTTCTGGATGTTCCTAACTCCTCGAAGGAGCTCTCCGTTCAGAAGATACATTGTGAGCAGACAGAGGTCCAGGTCATGGCCACGGTCTAACATGATCTCCGAGTTGAAACGAATGGCGTAATTGCAGCTATTCGCTGCGATATGAATACGATCGTGAAGCTTTTCGATCCCTCTGCGCTGAATGTCCGCGAAAATTCTTGGAGCCATTGCCTTTCCCTTTGCGTCATGCTGAAAGCGGTACTGTATCTTGTATGATCCAAGCATCTTTAGCATTTGCGCGGAAACTCGACTACGTTTGCCTTGAGCTTCTCGTTGAAATGCAAGCAGGAAAATGGTGGCTTGTTCTCGGAAGTTTACGGCATTGATGCACATCTCCCCGTGCAAGAATCCAAACTGTCGCAATGCCACTGTATCCTGCTTACGGCGGATCAGAAGATGCATTCTGATCGATGACAAGTATTCTTCTTGAAATATCCACGCCCTGTTCCACCAACGGTCCGCTTGAAGACGACGAAGCAGATTGCACGCCGCCCGAGAGCTAGGAGCATGTACAGGTTGGACCAGTCGAGGATAGGAATCTTCGTCCAGGACAGCATACGCACCTAATAACAAGTCTTGCAGTTGATTGACCTGGTCTTGAGTTTCGAGCGTAGCAGCGAGTAGTCCAACAGGGTAGGCGCTAGTCCGGTAGACCAAATCCATGGAGTCCATGGCGATCTGTCTCTCTTCTGATTTATCATCTGGAATACATTCTCGATCGATCCAGAACCTGAGAACTTGATGATATTTCGCATAACGGATGACTCTTGAAAGCGCTTGGTCGCGAACTTTGCTAGGACGCACATGTCCATCCTTGCAATCAAAAATGCTGTACCCACCAGCCTCAGCGTCCTCCAATCCGGGCGTCTCTTTCCAAGAGTAAGACACAGCAACATAATCTTGAATACCAGAACTTCGATATCGTCCGTCTCTAAGCTGCAGAGTGTTGTTCGGATTGATCCAAATGCATGACAGATTTTCAGCCCACGCCATTGATTTATCGTTCACCACTTGATAATCCTGGATCTCGAGCAACCTATCAACTAGTGAAGACCGGTCAAGCT
The DNA here is from genome assembly GCA_002933655.1 of Cercospora berteroae. NCBI lineage: Eukaryota > Fungi > Ascomycota > Dothideomycetes > Mycosphaerellales > Mycosphaerellaceae > Cercospora > Cercospora berteroae. Next base: position 20,732 of record PNEN01000270.1, on the reverse strand, counting down.
CTGAAGAAGTACAACGAGACGTAGCGAAAGCTGTAGCCATTCCCAGAGACTGTTATCCTGTTAATATTGTACGTCAGGTTAGCAGAAGTGGGAACTCATTCTGTCTAAATGAATGAGCAATACAGCAGGCACTCACCGGTTGTGGCTTGATAAGCCAATTGGCGTCGACCCACCACGCGCTCGTCCTTGCAAAGCTATATCAGGTTTCTCTTGACCCAGATCTATTGTCTCCACCAGAAAGGAAAAGCGCGTTACTGAATAACAAGGGAGGCCTTGCTGTATTCTCTAATGATTTTCAATGTAAATATTACGAATTCCGATCCGATGCTCAACGAAAAGAACCCATGATGCATGCGCGTCGCGGCGCGTGATAGAGGCGACAGTAGGCAGACCTGGCAGGTTGGCCGTCAATGAGGGGTCGTGCTCAAAAGTGCAGCATCGAAAGTTGCCAGCGCAGCGTCTCGCTTGTGGGTTTGTACGACCTCGGGAGAGTGGCAATTCTGAGACTGCTCATATTTTTCTTCATGAGAGTCTACAGCGGGTTAGCAGATACTGCGGAGAGTACAGAGAGTACACAGTGATCATCCAGACATCGCTTACTTCCTGCCCACCATGTCGGCACATCGTACACGAGTATGACTACATCTCGGCAGGGAGTGCGCATGCAAGGCGAGTAGCAACACTATGGCATGCAGTCTCGGTGCGACCCTCATGTCTAATCAATCGCAGGTGGTTCAACCCAGTGATGCGCCGCTTGCAAAGTGCATTCTCGGCACACGTATCTGACCTTACCGTAGGAGACTTTCCTCGAGCTTCATACTCGAACACTTTGATCAGGATAGCACGACGCTCGATGCAATGTTTGAGAAAATTACGGACCGAATGAAACAGATCCATGTATTCCAAGCACTAACCATTCGCCACAGGTCTACAATATCTTTGTATGTACTCGGGACAGAACAAAACAGCGCGAACGCTGTCTCGCCAATTTTACCATCCAAATGGTAATTTGTCGACCGTGGGCAACGACTGGTCGCAGCTACTTGATGTTTCATAGCGCTGATCTAGTTGGCGAGTATTCTGATGCGATTGGGAAAAAGACATCCATTTACAGTAGGCCTCAGCCCATCGCAACATGATGGACGGGAGGAGCGCAAGCGCATTAACAGCATCGGCCAACAGCGCCCTACCTGTTTGTATAGTCCTGCACATGAGCAGGCATTCACCACCAGGACTTTTTCCGAGGGATGAAGTAAAGCTGGAATTAAAGCAGACATGTCCTAGTCTTCGCACGTCACATTGCCACGCATGCCACTCACAGCAGTGTCGATTGAGCCTCCGTCGCTGCAGAATGAATCAACAAGGTTCCTGCATGCTCGATAAGCCAAGGAATCAGAAACTTGATCAACCCCATTTCAAACGTGCCAAAGCTGCTGATACCTTCTGTGCGAAGAACGCACTCCAACGAGATCAGATTCGACCCATGCTGAAATCCAACGATAAATCGAAGTTCCGACGTGCCGCTAACGTAAGTCGTGCTGAGGCGACAATGATGAGCCATGAGCATTTGGTCGTCCCACGAGCGAATGGAGCCGAGCAGCTGCGCAAAAGTACAGAGCGAAGAAAACCGAGGCGCGGTGTGAGATGAGTACAGCACTAAAAGGATGGCCCAGAGAGGCTCGCGTGGAGAAATTGGTCGAAAGATCATATTCAGAGCGCCAGTCGCATGTGTACTTGAATAAGAGATCAACTACAAACACAACCGTTAGGTCCTTGAAGAAGCCCATATCTTGAATACTCCAGTGGCCAATCGCGCCTGTCCGTAGGTACAATCATATCTCCCTTTTCGTTGAAGCTCACAGCATCTCATCATGTATTTCCACAAGACACCGACTGCTGTACCGAAGACGGCCATGCCGACGGCGACCGTGTTGCAATCTTCGCAGTGGCTGGCTTTATGAGGTCACCTGCTGTGAACAGAGTGGAGAGGCTCCTCGTCGGCAATGCCGAACCATCTTGCCGAACGATACGAGACTCTTTCTGCGTATGATTCGTGCAACTCGGACCAATCGAGTAAATCACAACACACACTCGTACTTTCTCGATCATGATGCAGCCGTTTTTTTTTCCGAGTTCAACAATGGCTTTCTTCCCAGCGCTAACAGCACCCTCATGGAGTGGGAGCGAGCAGAACAGCTGCGCAAGCTGCCTGGCAGCTGCCAAACGCGGTGTTACAGCCAACTATTGTTGCTGGAGCAGTGGCTCCAAGTGTTGCACCCCATGTAGCCCCGCCAGCAGTATAGCAAGCCATCACCACGGAGGCACACCCTGCTTGACAAATGCCGTAGGCAATAGGCCCCGCTTGTACTGTAGATATTAGGCTGGTGGCGATGAGAAACGTGAGTTTCTTCAGGAGACGCATAGTGCGAGAGATGACTGTAGACTACAGATGCTGAGTTACTACGAGACTTCTGTGAATATGACTTTCCACGTACATTTTTGCTTTCGGGTATCTTGTCGACGAGGTTCAATAAGGAGGGCTTATGGCTGAATGAAATGATCAAGTTGAAGGAACGGTGAGAGGTGGTGATAAATAATATAGCGGGGGATCACTCACAAATGAGAGCTCATCCCTGTTTGATGAGGCGCTTGCTCGTGGTCGGTACCATCAAATCATCTAACCTGTGTCGCTCATGCTCCTTGGAGTCAAATTTGGCGAGAAGGAGCTCCATCCAATCGCGTTGCAGCTTGTGAGGCAGGAGTTCGTATATATGGATTCGCCACTTCGTGTTGAGGCCATCGTTGACAGTTCATATCGCCGTTCTGGGTTGCAGCTACAAAGAGGCATGTGACCTTCACCAGCGCACTTTGTCGGACTTCGTTCCAGCCTGACTTCGGGCTGGATTAATCATATGTGCCTATCAAACTTCGTAGATAGATTATAAGAGTTACAAGACTTCTATCGGCCGTCTGTTCTACTCAAGCCCTGTACCTCCGTACCGGAGCTTTCACGACCGCAGAATCAAGCTGCTATTACCATTCGAAGGGTATGAAGATTGTTCTCAATTCTCCGAATATTCTCTCCTCAGCTCATCAGAAGCCACAAAGCTCTACGAACGCTGACGGCCATATCGCACCGAAGACAAGAAGATATTCGATGCTGCAACGTGGCTACCGCTTGTGTTGTCTCGCCATTCCATGGCTCGCTTGAGCAAGCGCTCATGCTGAAGGACAATAGCGCGGTTGGTAAACAGTGAGTGTTGAGTTTGAGTATCGTCCGAGATACAGCTGCTTCACCTGCTCACCATGCTGCTCAGATAGAACACGCTCGTCAATAACTGTGAACAGCCTCCGGTTCAGGAAGCCATCATCGCGAACCTCGCTTCCATGTTCGTTCGCAACAGCGCTCACAAGGTTTTCGGCTTTCACTCACCCATGGTCACTTCCAAGTCCCAGACGATTTTGTACTTGTGCCAGGCCCAGCATAGCTCCCAGCGTCTGCACTATTTGCATCTACTTTGGGATAAAGCATTAAAGGAGTTGAAGGCGAGCAACAATGTTGGTCCTCCAGAACCTGAAATGCTACTGTATTTCCAGTTTGACGATGATCTCGACTGAATCAAGGTCAAATAAGCTGGGCGATGTAGACATTCTCAGTGCACCGGTAAGTAAGCGGAGGAAAGCTATGACCGAAACGAAAAATTTGATTTTCAGTGTGAGAAGGCGTCAGCAAGCGATTGGAAGAGATTCACTTGTTGCATACCCAGATTCTTGCTTAAGACTTTCGAGCAATTGCGAATCCGACTATTATCCATCTACTCGATCTGTACTGCAATTCAATCTTCGAGATTCATACCATCTCAGGCACGATGCCCGGCTTCTTGACTTGCATAGTTTGATAAATTAGTCTCGATTCTACCAAGGAAGCGTAGGAGATTCGAGCATATAAGAGGAGTGCCGATTCACTTCTTTCGAATTCGCCCGGGCATGTGGACTAATTTACGCACCTTTGCGAGCACTGTCGATTTCGCGCTGTAATCTGACCCGCGTGTCCTGCTTTCGCTCGGCACAACTGATTGACGTCGAGACATGCAATATCGTGACCTTTCCTATAATTCGACGTGTAATACAGCTTGCAGCAGTGTTCGGTAAGCACGATGGGGAGGCCTGTCCTATAGTCCATGTGAGATCAGGCACGCAGTAGGTTGGCGCATATGGTCGACTGCAATGGCCTCGCCACTTTAGGGAACGACGATAACGTGGATGTCTGTGAATGTATCTAGTGAAACTCTCGGAGGACAATGCTTACGCAGCCTATATATCCTGAGGCCTGGACACGTATTTCCAACATATGATCGAAGGAGAGAATTAGATCTGCCACTGACAACAGACACGGATCTTATCCCCTGCCGGACTAACAAGAAGATACGATAATTCGTCGGCCGGGTTACTA